>APFE030129779.1:46608-58547 GCA_000404065.3 Pinus taeda
CCTGGGAAGTCCTAGTTACCGGGTGCAAGCCCCGGAAGTGATGATTGATGCTATGTGATTCGTTCTCCACTTTTCACTAGTTTCAATCCCACTTCTTCACCCTTGTGAGCATCACCCGACGCAATGAGTGCTAAGTGAACTATTCAAAAAATCATGAGAAATTAGTTAGTTACGACTACCTCTCATGGAAATGGTCATACGTGAATGACTGACTTAATGCAGTTGAATCCCAAAATGATATCTAATATACTGCACTGCGTAAACCCCCATACTTAAATACCTGCGTAAACCCCCATACTTAAATACCTTAGTTACTTAAAGATTTTTGTGGTAAACCCATAAATTCATATACATGCATGGAACTGTGAGTTATTGACCATTATATTAAGTGTTTCTGTCATGTTACAATTATTATATGATTTTACTAATTATATTTTCTTAAATTAAAAATTGTTTCCTTTAATTATAGTATTTTCATAATTATTTAATTTTGTTTTTAAATTAAACATATAATTTTTTAATTTTTCGTTTAATATATAATATTCAAACTCAATTAATTAATGTTTCTATATGTTCAACCATTAAAATTATATATTTAATATTTTTTAATAAAACAAATGTTTTCTTAAACTAAAATATTTTCATAAATTATTAATTTGAAAATAATATGATAAGTTTAAATATCTAATATATTTTAAAAAATAGCTATAGTTATTGAAAATGTTCATGGAAATAGAATGTTATACTTCATGATAAGGACTAATAAAACATTATTATGGTTGTTGGGTAGAATTAGATTCTCCACTACACAACCTAAATTACAAATAACAAAATATCTTTATTTACCAATCCTTACAATATAAATAGACCAAAATCCACAATAAAGAAATATCACAATTTACTAATCAGTAAAATCTAAATAGTCTAGATTACAAACCTTAACAATAATTTGAATTCAATATTTTTACTTTAATGTAACTATATTTAAACTAAGCAGCAAGGAGAAACAACTATGTAGCACTTTTTTTTTTTTTTTGCTTTAATTTATAAAGCATGTTCACCAGCTCACTTAGAGGAACAAACTCATCTTCTCTCTACAATGATGGTAAGGCAACCATAAACTATGTATCCGTCACTATCTTGTTGCAATGATCAATCTCTTTGAGCGTATCTTTATGATTTTCTCTAACTTGTTTGATTTCAATGACAATTTGGTTGATTTCATTTCAATCTGCATTTGTTAGCCTTTTTCTTTCCTTACTAGATATTCACTGTTCCAATTGTTCTTTAAAAACAACAAAAAATATGTATCCATTAGTATCTTGTTGCAACGAACAATCTCTTTGAGTGTATCTTTATGATTTTGTCTAACCTATTTTATTTCAATGTCAATTTGGTTCATTTCATTTCCATTTTCATTTGATCAATCTCTTTGCGTGTATTCTTACTATGTATTCATTGTTCCAACTGTTCCTTAAAAACAACCATATTTGTAGTATACTTCTTGCCAACATGGATGTGATAAGTCACACAATTTGAACCTCATATTTGTAAGTGAAGAAGACAAACTCACTCAAATTGTATTTGATTTCCTTGAAGTAAGACACTTGATTTTAAAGATTAGCTTAATATGTTAACATGTTGTTTTGTTTCATTCATTATCTCAAAGATAGTTTTTTTTTTTTTTTCAAGTTTGTGCAATTGCTATTGCTATAAGTGCTAATGTTACCCAATTTGTATTTATTGTAATAACTATGACCAACTATATGGTTTCAATCCCAACTTGACCTTTATAATTTTTTATTTTGCATGCTCTTTTTCTCCATTTTAGCTTTCTTTCTTTCTTCAAATGTGAATATCTTTAGTATGTTCATGGATCTTCGTCATCAATCTTGGGAGGTAGATCCTTCAGCAAGTCATCAACCAAGTTGTCATCCCTATAATGTTGGTAACTCCATCAGTTAGGCCTCAATCAACATTAAATTATGTTTTCCCAAGATCTTAACACCAACATTAAATTGTTGGTAACTCCATCAGTTAGGCGTCAATCAACATTAAATTGTGTTTTTCACAAGATCTTAACACCAACATTAAATTGTTGGTAACTCCATCAGTTAGGCCTTAATCAACATTAAATTATGTTTTTCCCAAGATCTTAACACCAACATTAAATTGTTGGTAACTCCGTCCATCAGGCCTCAATCGAAACTAAATTGCTAGTAACTCCATTAGTTAGGCCTCAACCAATTTGGTTCATTTCATTTGAATTTTTATTTGTTAGCCCTTTTCTTTCCATATTAGATATGCATCATTCCAATTGTTCTTTAACAACAACAATATTTGTAGTATACTTCTTGCTAGCATGGGTGTGATGAGTCGCACAATTTGAACTTCATCTTTGTAAGTGAAGAAGACAAACTCACTCAAATTGTATTTGGCTTCCTTGAAGTAAGACACTTGATTTTAAATATTAGCTCAATATGTTAACATGTTGCTTTGTCTCATTCATCATCTCAAGGATTGCCATTTTTATAGTTTGTGCAATTTCTATTGTTTTTTTTCTAACATCATTGGTTGCTATATTATATTTCAAAAAAAGTGGAGAAGGCTATTCCCCTAAGATAGATAGTGAGATGCCATGAGGTGCGAGGAGAGTAGGAGATACAGTTACAAAATCCTCCTTGCTCCTACCTTCTAGGCTTTGAGGTGAAAGTTTAAGAGAAATAAATCCTTACAAACTGGAACAATAGGAAAAAACATTTATAGAACATCTTTAATCTATGCTTATATGACTGATTTTCCTTGCTGTTGATTGCTCAAGCTTATCCTCTTCTTCGTCACGCTTGATACTTGAAGAGCTTGAGGACAGGGCATTTTTCTTTTCCATCATGTATTTCAGTATCTCTATGGACCCCTCAGCATGAGCACATCTGTTGGAGAGTTGTCTGAACTGCTCATGTAATGATGAAATCTTGTGCAAGAACAAATTTATATCAGCCTTGCACTTTTCGTTATAAGCCTGCTTTGATTTTCAATCTTTGCCTCCATGATCATCTGCTGACTATCCATCTTGCTGTCGAAAATCCTTTGCTGGGATCTTAACTATTCGAGCTTTGCTTGGAGGTCAGCACACTGAAGGAAATCTTCATTTCTCGCCATAGGTGGGTGTTGTGCTTGAGAGAAAGGAGTGGGCTTGAAGCACTGCTTTTGAGAGAACAGGCAGGGGTTGCTGCTAAAAATCAAGTTCACAATAAATTCTAGAGACTTTAAAGAACAGTGGTAGACTTGGTGGAGAAGAGCAGAGAAAAGAGAGGGCTTGTAATGCTGCTCTTGATTGCATGCATAGAAAGTGTTGCTGGGCGACAGGGTTGCTATCTAATCTCGATCCAGACAAAGGCAAGAAGCTTGAGACAAAAGAAGGAGGGGCCGCAGAGATCTCAAAGGCAAGAAAGTGGTGCGTGAAGGTAGAAAAGTGAAACAGGAAGCTGAAAGGATGTGGATATAGATGAGAATATAGGCATATATAGAAGGCGAGAGGGAGATCGCAGAGCATGAGGGGAGAACTGAAAGGGAACAAGGAGAATGGGGGGAGTGATTCGGAGGAGCAGGGGAGGGATGGCCGGGAGGTAGAAGGACGGTCGGCCTACTGATGAGAGGTGAGGAAATAATGATTTCAATAAGATGTCAGATCCCTATGTGGATCTTAGTCACAGGGGGAATAAGGCCGCTCTTTGACCAATCCATCATATATAGTGTGCTAAGGAACTGATCAATGATAGGAGGATTCGTTGTCATGGTAAATACTGAAATGATTCCACGCTATTGCAGACAAGGCAGCCCAATGGCCTGGCACAAGCTTTGTTGGCTTGACTGTCAGCAATTTTATTGAGAGAATGAAAAATATGATAATAACACAAGTCTTTTATGGAGTGTCCTAAGATTTGACACCATCTAATAATCCGCTGAAGAAAAGCATTAGGAAGATCCCTGTTCTGAACCATTGCACTGACGATAATCGTCGAATCTCCCAATACCGTGACTATGTCTATACCAAGCTTCCTGAGTTGTATAAGACCTTGGTAGAGGGCCAAGGCTTCTGCTCTGTTATTGGAAGTGTGGCCAAGACCCCACTCATATGTCTGGACGTTATCCCCATTAGCATTAAATATAACTCCTCCTACCCCTACTACCCCAAGATTCAACTTTGAGGCCCTATCGAAGCAAAGATAATGCCTATTGTTGTTTTTAATCCAGACTGCAAATTCTTCTTCTTTTAGCCTGATCTTCTAGTTAGGGGGAACATTGTTGTTTTTGTTACTATCAGTGTTGCCCATCTGATTGATGTTGTTTTTGTCTAACAGGTATCCAATAAAGCTTTGTTCTTCTATGCTAAGCTCACTGACATTTATACTTCTCTGGTTCTTAACTGAGATGGTTTCGAGGGCAAGACTCCTTACCTTGTTGCAAAGACTTCTAACAGTCGAATCCTTGTCCTTAAAAACCTTCTGATTCCATTCGAGCCAAATGTTCCATAACATATTGTAGGGAAGAATATCCTAGACTCTCTTCACTATGTTATTTTTCTTGTGCTACCAGGGGTAGTTTTTTTCCATTTGTTAAGCATTTCTCCTATGGTGTTTTGGGTGTTCCATGGGATTTGATTGTTATGAGATAAGTTCCTCTAGTAGTCGATGGAAAAAGGGCATTCATTAAAGAGATGATGCATTGAATCTTCAACAACTAAGTAGTTAGGACATCGAGAGGGGCCATTGGTTCCCCTCTTTTGCAAATTTTCAGCCGTGAGGATTTTCCCTTTGAGAAGGGTCCAAAGAAAAAAATTGATTTTTGGAATTGCCTTGGATTTCCAAACCACCTTCCAATGATTCCAGCTTGGCATGGGGTAGATGATGTTGCAAATGTATTGGTGAGTTGCTTGGATGGTGTAGAAGGATCCAGATGGGTCCCAACAAAACCCATCAAGATCGTTCTCTTTTACAGGAGCTATACTGTGCAAATGGGATTGGAGGACAAAAAGACTTGCATTAAGGCCAGTGGGTATGGTTGGGAAGGACCAACCAAACCAAAGAAGAGTGTGAGGATCCCATTGTGAGATTTGGTCCAGCAAATGTATGCCTGTTCTTTCAAAAGAGGAAAGGATAGGATTGACTCCCCCATGTCTATTTATTGGCTGCTGACCCATGATTATGTCAGCTCCAATGTTGATGCTTGCACCTCCCGTGGGGATTTTTGAAGTATTTTGAGCGATTAAGGGAATTTCTCTCTTGTATAATTGTCAAATTTTGGAGGAGTATCTATTGGGAATATCTCGATCAAGAAGCTGTTGTCTAGGAAAATTTAGATATTTAATTTCCAGAACCCTTTTCCACCAGGCTGGAAGTCTAGTAATGAGTCTCCAAACAATTTTGCCTCCAAAGGCTAAATTGAGAAATTTAGGAGATCTAATTCCAAGACCTCCTTGGTCTTAGGACTGGATAACCTGCTTCCAGTTAATCAAGTCGATTTTTTTTTTATCGTTTTTCCCCCCATGCCATAGGAATTGGCAGAGGATGATTTCATTTTGTAGTGGAAGGAGGCCAGAGCTTGAAGAAGAGAAAAATGATATAAGGGGAGAGAAGAGATACCTGACTTGAGAAGAATGGGGTGACCAGCTGGGTTGAGCCAAATGGAGCCCCACTGCTACACCTTTCTTTTCATTTTGTCAACTATAGTGTCCCAGACTTCGGCCCTCAAAGGTCCAACACTTACAAGCATGCCCAAGTAAGAGAAGTGGGTTCAATCATACTTGCATGTGACTCCAAAAATGTTGGAAATATTGTGTAGCACCTGTACTGTTGTGTTCCAACCATATATACATCTTTTCAGCTGATTTCCCACTCCGCCAGAGTAACTCATGTATTTTTCAAGGAGAGACTTGAAGTGCTTAGCTATTGTAGTGGAGGCCCCTCCAATCAGCAGGGTGTCATTAGCAAATTGTGAGTGGTTTATGTTCTTAACCCCGTCCCCAAATTTTATTCCTGTGATTAAGCCAACTCTCTCATTGAAATCCAATGCCTTGCTAAAGGATTCAACCATTAAAATAAAGAGATAAGGTGAAAGAGGGAAACCTTGTCGGAGGCCTCTGGAGGATTGGAAAGCTTCTCTTGGTCTGCCATTTACTAGAGGGGAATCCATGGCCCTGAAATGCAGGTTCGAATGAGGTTGAGAAACCGGTCATCAAATCCCATCTTCTTCAAAGCAACCAAGAGGAAGGAGTGTCTTACTCTGTCAAATGCATTGGCCAGATCAAGTTTGAGAATACATCCTTTCTCATTTCTGGTTTGACTCGAATGGATGGCTTCTTGCACAAGTAAAATGGAGTCATTTATTTGTCTGTTGGCCAAGAATTGCCCTTGATTTTCCGAAATGAGAGAAGGAAGCAAAGACTTTAGGTGAGTAGCAATGATTTTTGTCAGGATTTTACAGGAGGAGTTACAAAGTGATATGGGCCTGAAACGAGCAAAGGAAGATGGCCTGTTTTCTTTGGGGATGAGTGCTAGATGAGTGGCATTAGTGTATCCTCCTATTTTTCCTTTTCGTTGGATCCAATTGAGCATTTTTTTCAAGTCATTTTTTATAATTCCCCATAATGCTCGATAAAAGAAAATGGGAAAGCCATCCAGTCCTAGGGCTTTATCAGGTTGAAGAGTCCAAATCGATCTCCTGATTTCCTCCTCATCGATCTCCTTGTTTAGGCTATCGTTCATTTCCCTGCTTATCCCTGTTGGTAGGTGTTGTAATAGATCTATGTAATTGTCTTTTGCCTTTGTTTCAGTTAGGAGGTCTGATAGTGATTTGTAGCAACTCTTCAAATGGCCTCCTGAGTGCTTAGTCTATCACCTTCAGCATCTAGGATGGAGCTCACATTATTCCTTATCTTTTTGGATGTTGTTTGTTTGTGAAAAAAGGCTGAGTTCTTGTCTCCCCCTTGCAACCATAGTTTCCTCAATTTGAGCCTCCATTTTGATTCCTCTTCTCTATTAACTTGGTATAGCTATGAGTAGAGATCATTTTCCTACTATTTGTTTTCTTGGGAAAGGCCATTTTCCTCTATTTCTCTTTGTATACTCTCTAGATTATTCTTGATTTCTTTTTTCACCTTCTCTAGTTCTTGGTAGCTAGTTTTAGCCCATTCTTTTATGGCTTGTTTTGTTTTCCGTAATTTTGTTTCCCAAATGAAGTTGGGGGATCCCTCCACGTGCTGGATCCAAGCATTGTAAACAATTCCTGCAACTGTTGGTATACCATTCCAGAGGGAACTATATCTGAATGGGATGGGCCCAAGGGGCCTATGATTTTCCAGTGTTAGAGTTATTGGGAAGTGGTCGGAGGTAGAGCACGTTAGAATGCTGGCATATCCAATCGAGAAGGTAGAGAGAAGTGAAACATTAATGAGGATTCTGTCCAACTGCTCCATGATGTTACCTACACCCATCCTACGGTTATTCCATGTGTACCTATGGTTTTTTGGAGGGACGTCCATAAGATCATGCTCCTGCATGATTTTTTCCAACCGTATTCTATATGGATCAGGTGTAAAGTTGCCTCCCCTTTTCTCATTGGCGTGGAGGATTAGATTGAAGTTACCTCCCAAAATAATGTTAGTGTTTTCTTCTGCGTCCAAGTTGCCTTTTAGATCATGCCAACAACTCTCCTTATCTCTGCATTGATTTGACACATATCTGATGTTGTAGATGATAATGGTTTGCTGATTTGCTTTGTTTTCCAAAGTTGTTTTGATCCAATGTCGGTTTACTGTTTCTGAAATCCAATTCCATATACCTTGGTTCCAAATTGTTGCTACTCCTCCTGAGGCTCCTCTTGCCTCACTAATGCTGCCTTTATACCATCTCTGCTACTCAATAACTTTATTCATTTCCTTGTGGCTTTGTTTTGTTTCTTGTAACAGAATGATTCTTGGCTTCTCAGAAAGGATAATATCCCTTAGGTATGCTACCTTAGAGGGTGCCAAAGTCCCCTGATGTTCCAAGATAGTATTTTCATCATTGGATATGTGGAGTAGGGGGAGGTGCTCACCCCCCTTGGTCCTTGTTGATTGCTTCTTTGTCATGGTGCCCCAAGATGTAAGTTTCTATGGGTTTCTGCATTCCCATTGCTATGTCTTTTTACGTGTTCTCATCTCGATGCTGCCTGGCAGATTTCTTTCCCAGGTTCGATTTCTTCAAGGATTCACTAGAGCCCCCATGATCTTTGGAGGAGCTCCTGGTAATTCTGTTGAGGGGAGGATCAAGAAGAGGCTGAGAAGAGATAATAAGAGGCAATAAGGATTCGATAGTGTCCTGGTGTTGGCTTTGATGCCTCGAAAATCGCTGCAACAACATTGGGGAAACCACCCGGTCCAGACCTTAGTATAGCTCCTTTTCCGTTTGGGATAGTGGCTCTGACTGGGGGTAATGGGACCAGTTTCCCAGCAATAGATAAAATGGGATGAGTGAATGTTTTATAAATAACACTAGTGATAGGTGGAAGGCTGAAACTATTGACAGAAATATAAGTAAATGAAACTATCCTGGGAATCTATTGAGCTCTAAAGCATAGCTTTTGATGCTCTATATCTAAAAGATAAACATATAGATGACTGTATCTTTAAGACATAGATATTGAATTATTTAAGATTGCTGTGCTCAAATAGTTAAGCGCAGCGATTGAAGCGATATTACTACTCTTTACACATTCATACCATTAACATATACATGATTGAAAGTAAAGGCATATCATATAAACACCCAATAGTGGAATGAATAAGATGTGCTGTTATAGCGCATGCATACAATCAATGATAGCAAAAATAATTACATAACAATTCACATACACAGAATGACTTTAGACAAAGATAGAAATACCATTTGAGCTGTATGCTACTCCCAAATATCAATCGCTATGTGTGGCTCTTCCCTTAACGCATAAACATTCCTCAATCAATGACAATAGTGCACAATTGTATCAAGAAATTTCTCCATTAAAGTAAAAGCGACTGGTCGAGTTTTATAAAAGAATAAAGGCTGAAGCACAATAGTGCAACTTCAGTCTGTTAAGTCTATTACAAAATTTTACGACCCTTTCTAAAAACATGAAAGGGTCTATAAATACTATGCTAATCTAAATATCTATAAAACAGAAATGCTAACTAAGCTGATATCAATAACTTTTTGTTGCTATTTCTGCTGGCGATCTGAGGAGCTGGAGGATGATTCATTCTGTTGGCTGCTTTCCTTTGAACCTGAGCTGATTGATGGCAAGCATTGGCTCAATTTCAGGAGGTTTGTTGAGCCGCGAACTGAGCTGGGCAGCATAGGTGGCGTCTTGGATGTCGGGGATCATACATTGAACGGCATCGGTTAAGCATTTGAGGGCGGCTCTTTGTTCATGAGGCTTGACTAGAAAGTGCCAATATGTTTCCATGTTTAAACTGTTAACCCCAACGATTAATCTTCCTCTGCTTTCTAACTCTGGATAACACGTTTGCTCCAATGTATTCGCTGTAGTAACCTTTCCAGGTGTACACTGGGAAATCATGTTGGCTATGTAGAGTGTATCGTTAACTAGATCAATTAAATTGTTAGAAGTCAATCTACACCTTGAAGCTGCTCTCTCTGCCTTTAACACCTGTGTGTACCACTCCGTGAACAGTATATCCTTATGAACCTCAAGTATTCTTGGCAAATTGGAGGCTTTTCCCGATTTCGAATCTTGCCATTCAAGGTATGCTGTAATAGCTTCATCGGCTTGATTCAAGTCATCCCTTGCCTTTTCTACCTGCTCATTTACAGCTGTAGTTAATTCGCAGAGTGGTTCCGTTTGAGAGATGTATTGAGCCAAGAGTTTAACTTGCACTATCAGCGCATTGTTGATCAACATCGCCTCTTTCCTGAATTCAATTATTTGCGAATCTCCTTTGATATTCTCTAGCTGCGCTGTAATTTGAGTGATATGCTCATCCTTGTTTTTTAACAATTGCTCATTCGCCGCTTTTAATTGCTCCAAAGCCTCCGTTAATTCATTTTGTTTCTGGATTGCTACCTGATTAATCCTCTGTTTCTCTTTCTCCCATTGCTGAGCCAATTGGCTATTTATTTGTTGTTGCTCCACTAACTGTTCGTCTGCATGCGCTGTCCTCTGTTGTTGTGTCGCTAACTGCTCCTCGGCTTGTGTTACCCTTTGTCTTATCTCAGCTAATTCTGTTTGTAACATGGAGATTTCCTGGTCTTTAGTCTTTAATAAAAGACTTACCTCTAATGCTTTGTCAATGGTTGCAGCTGAATAACCTCCAGCGTATTGTGACAATTTAGTCAGATCATCAGAGGGATCTAGTTTCTCCTTCCACACTACATTGCCCATGACCGTTTGTTCTGGAAAGATAGAAGGTTGATCAAGCCTTCATCTCTTCCTCGATCGCTTTACCACTGCTCTCTGCCTTGGGCTGTAGAAGACATCCAATGGAGGAATATCTTCTACTTGTAGAGTGATTTGGTCACTAGGACCTTTCGGAATTACTTCCACATCCTTAGTTTTAGGTGGGCCGCTGGTTCCGCTCACAACCTGAGATGAGGTATCATCCTGCTCACTGCTAGTTTTAGGAGTATCAGTGCTTAGCAAGTCTTTTCCTCCACTGATAATAGTGTTGAACTACTGCCATTCCTTTTGCAGTTCGGGGTCTGTGATAGCACCCATGTTAGTATCGGTGGTGGTTTGTTTAGACTGAGACTCCTTCAGCAATTGCTCTTGTTTTTCCTTTTCTTGCTACTCCTGTTCCTTCTGCCGCATCTCCGCCTGCTCTCTTTGCTGGTTGTCCTCCTGCTCTTTGCGCTGTCTATCTTCCTCTTCTTTCTTTGAGCACTCTTGTTGTTCTTTCTTCAGCTTCTCCTCTTGGTCTTTCTTTTGTTGTTCCTCCTGCTCATTATTATTGGCCTTCGTTGTAGCAGGAGGTTCCTTTGTCTGTTGTTGGCTAGGCTCGCTTGATGATGCGGCTTGGGTTGGCATTAATAAATCTAGAGGAAGAGTTTGCAACCTCTGCTCTCTAAGTTTGTTAAACTCAGTTAACCTTTCATCGTTGTGTCGCATCCTTGCGAGTTCTTTGGCTTGAACTATTGATTCAGCTGAAGAGAAGATATCATCGAACATATCTTCTTTATGATCAAATGTTGCTAATTTGGCATGTTCCAAAGCGGCATATGCAGTTCGCTTTGGGTCAAATGCTCTATTCGGAATTGTGGCAAGATTTAGAGCTTGAATCTTCTTGGTCTCTTTTTCCGCATGTTTTAGATCATGGAGGGTGAAGACTCCACATCTGAAGGGAAAAGTAGGCCAGCCCCTTTTCTTCTCCTTTTTGAGAGTCTGTGTGGTACTCTCAGCTGTAATCTGGTATTCAATTTCCCTTGCTAGCAGTTTGTCAGGGACATATAAGGGGAGGACATGAGGATTGGCTTGCCTGCCAAAGACTCTAACATAAGTAAAATACTCTTCACCAAACCAACTAGCCACTGCTGGCAAGTCAAAAGAGGCTAGGCAGGAGATCCTTGGAATAGGCTTATCAAAAATTGAATAATAAACAGGAACCATGAAACCATTACAAATCTGATACAAGTGGTTTTTATAGGATGACTTCCACATCTTGCGATGGTAAATATGAATAGGCGAGGGGTCCTGGGCAGTCCACCTCCAGCCAAGAATAGGGAATTCAGAATTAAAACACAAGGTATCTAGGATATATGCACTATAGTAGAACGAGGGAATTTTCCTCTTAGTGACTCTAGTTTTGTTCCTAAAGTCACTAACAGCTACTGCTAGCTTATCCGAAAGGATAGTAGCCCAATCCATAATCGTGCTGTTTACTGCCGCCTCCATGAGAGGAACCATTTCAA
>APFE030129779.1:82797-93698 GCA_000404065.3 Pinus taeda
GGACCCACCTATGGTTTTGTGCATGATTTTCGCACATGTTTTTTGGACGCGATGGTTTTCGATCCATGGTATTGGATCGATGGTTTTCGGTCCATGGTTTTGGACGCGGTGGTTTTTCGGTCCATGGTATTGGATGCTTCGGCATGTATAAATATGTATTGTAACATTGAAGGGAACATAATGAAAATCAAGCTGGTAGTCTCGGTTTTGAGATCCAGTGAGAAATCTCTATGTATATGTGTTTTATGTGTTATGCTCTCGCATTTTTATTTTTCCTGTGATTTAGAATTCGTATGCGGGTAATTTCTGTACGGGGTTAAAACCTACAAAAATTATATAATTTTACAATATATTTATACTACATTCATTATTGTAATACATATAGCAAAGCATCTTTATATAAAATAGTTTACTAGAAATTTTTAAACTTATGGTAATGTATTTTAGATTTATTTTCTTTATTTTCTTTTATTTCATTTTTCCTTTTATTTAGGGGCCAATTATTATGTGGGTTATAGGGTGGTTGGTTTTAGAAACCATTATGAAGAATCCACTACCAGTGAATGCTCGAACACCTGATGCATGGGTCACTTAATCTCACTCATTAGGCACTAGTCTAATTCCAGGTAGTCTCATATCCTCTCCTCCCAAATCTTGTAATGTTTTGAATTTTGAATATGCCAATTATCAATTGTGCATTGGGTTTGGGTTTATCTACATGCAATTTGAGTCCCATCACATGTCATGTTGCATCAACCCTCCCCACTACACTGGCTATTGAGCCTGCCACAATTGAGGGTATGCCCTCATTACATTATGAATGGGAGGAAACATTGGGTAATATCTCACAACATAGATACAACTTTGATCCCTCGCCCATCCCAAGCTGCATCACATCTTCGGCCTGGGCGATGATCCTCCTCCTAAATCTCAGAAAATTCCTAGGGGCAGGCAATCCAATATATCTAAGGAAATCCACAGGGTCAATATTGAAGTGGTGACATGCATACAAATTTCCATTGACTAGGTTTTGAGAGCACCAGACAACTCTGAATTGATTACCCCATGAAGTGCCTATCTTTCAACTGCAGGGCTTTGACTAGCCTGGACAAGAACATGGCACTTGAGAGACTTTTTGGATCTGAGATAGAGGATGGGTGGGAAAAAATACAAATTTACTAAGGTGAGGGAATGTGGGTGACTACTTTTTTTATGAGAGGGCACAAGTATGGCACAGGCTATGGACACTGAAAGTACAGTGATAATCGATCGAGTTAGAGGCTGGAAATACTCCTCAGTTAAGTTAAAATGCTGGATTGTGGAGATATGGGGCCACATCAAGGATTTATTGGGGATTGTCATTACTATCACTCGCGGATGTTTTCCCCTCATCTTCGCTAGACTAGAACAGGAAAACTAGATGTTGTCCAAATACTAGCACATAGAAATGACTCCGATACTACTTAAGAGATGGACACCACTTTTTGACCTTGAAAAATTGGGGGTGGGACCTATATGGCTACGACTACTGGGTCTACCTCTGCAATTTTGGTAAGAGGATGTATTTAGGTGCATGGGGGATGATTTGGGAATATATCTAGACCATGATAGATCATACATTAAATCTGACAACATTATCATTTTCAAAATTCGGGTACATCTAGATATTAGAGAGGGTCTAGTTCAAAGTCTTTTCTTACAATACAAGGAGCACATTAGCCCCTTTACCCTATCTTCCCTTTCCTTCTGAAGAAGTATTCTTGGTACAACTATTACCTTCCGGGTACCGCTATTACCTTTTCTTCTGGCCGGGCCGCCATCGCCCGCCTCTCCCACACCAGAGAAGCACATGTTTCTCTATTGCTGCCATAATATGCTATTTATTGTTGGGTTGGTTTCAGGGAGGGTGTATAGCTCAGTTGGTGGAGCATCGGTAGATCCTAGACTATGAGGGGGTACCTTTCCGGTGAAGGAGATGCCATGAAGTCGATCACTTGTATAAGGATTGTCTGTTGATCACGAATGTGCACATTGAGTCCCCTAGAAGACAAGCAACAATGGGCACACAAAAACATTTGGATACTAGATTGAATCCTACACATAATACAACAACATAACACCTAAGGAAGTGGAGTGAGACTAGGAAGAATCAACTACAAGTTGATGCTCTGACTCCTAATGCATGGGTCACTCGATCTAACTCATCATACACTAGCTTGATTTCGGGTACTCTCATGTCCTCTCCTCCCACATCTTGTAATGTTTTGAATTCTGAATATGCCAATTTATCAATTGTTGCATCAGGTTTGGGTTTATCTACATGCAATTTGAGTCCCATCACATGTCTTGTTGCATCCCCCACCCTACTACACTGACTACTAAGCCTACTACAATTGAGGGTATGCCCTCATTACATTCTAAATGGGAGGAAACATGGGGCAATAGCTCACATCATAGATATAATCTATGATCTCATGCCACCCTAAGCCACATCATACCTTCGGCCTGGGCACTGACCCTCTTCCTAAATCTTAGAAAATTCCCAAGGGCAGGAAATCAAATATATCTAAGGCCATCAAGAGGGCTGGTATTGACGTGGGGACATGCATACAAAATTCCATTGACCGAGTTCTTAGAAAGGAAACCTTGAATTGTTACCCCATGAAGTGCCTATCTTTCAACTACAGTGGTTTGGCGAGCCAAGACAAAAAATTGGCACTTGGGAGACTATTTGGATCTAAAAGGATCAATGCATTGTTCTTACAAGAGATAATGGTAGAGGATGTTTCCATCAACACCTTACTGACAACCATTCTTATTGGCTTGACATTCCATACACGTGATGTGAGAGGTCGATTGGGGGGAATGAGCCATAGGTTTAAATAATAGAACTATCGATATTGATAACATATGGGGAATTGAAGGTGTATTGGGTGTAGACATTACATCTATTGAACTAAATGCCCCACTCCATTTGATAAATATATATCGACCCTATCATAATCGTGTAGGCTTCTGGGATAAACTGATAACTACATATTTTATGGATAAAGACAATATCATTATTGGTAGAGATCTGAACTTCTCATTGGACATGTTGAATCATGGGGTGTTCGAGCTTAGACTGATCCCTTGACTAAATATTTTGAGCACCTATTGAATACATATAACCTCCTAAATATAAACATGGTCAAGATCCAACCTACCTGGTGAAATAGGAGAATAAGCAAGGATCAAGCACAAGACCATATAATGGGAAAAGGGGAAAAATATAAGAGAAGAGGCTACAATATAAAAATTGAATCAACAATTAAGGAGATGGAGAGCACTAGCAATTTAGGTTATACATCTTATGAAAGGAAGGAACAACTTATCACGTTGGAAGCAGAAAAGATTAAACTCTTAAGATAGAAAGAGGAGACTTGGTAATTAAAGAGCAGTGCTATTTGACTAAAGGTCAGGGATGAAAATACTAAATTCTTCCAACAATGTGCCAGGGGGAGGAAATTAATCAATACAATATGAAGTTTAAGAGACTAGAATGGCAGGGAGGTCAACACATTCTGTCATCTTGCTGATATGGGCACAACACATTTCTCCCAAATGTTTAGAGCCCCATGAGAAGCTACCATTGCAGAAGTACTCCACATTACTAGGACAATGCCCCCATATGTGGAGGAAGAGGATGTGGAGTTATTGAACAAGTCGGTCATGCTAGGGGAGATTGAAGTTGTTCTAAAGTGGTTCAAAAAAGATAAAATCCCTGGACTAGATGAATGGCCAATTGAATTCTATATTACCCTTTCTTACCATGTTGGTTCAAATATCCTCATGGTTATCAAGGATTGCATACTATCGGGGAAGATGCACAAGGGGTTTAATTATACATTTATAGCACTCATCCCCAAAGTTGATAACTCCCAAACTTTTTATGACTATCGACCTATCTCCTTATGCAATTGCATATACAAAATCATATCTAATATCATTACTATCCACATAAACCCCATCTTATCCAAGAACATATCCAATGAGAAATTTTCATTTCTCAATCATAGACAAATCCATGAGGCCATTGGCACTACACAAGAAGGTTGAATTCCATAAAGCATAAAAACATTAAGAGCATCATTCTCAAGATTGACCTTTCTAAAGCATTTGACAGAGCATGTTGGACATATCTATAACTTATACTTACCCATATTGGCTTTCCACATGCTTTCATTAAATGTATTATGTGTTGCTTCACATCTGCATCATATAGCACACTCATCAATGGGGTTTCATCCAATTTTTTCCATGTTGAGCGTGGTCTTAGATAGGTGTGTCCTTTATCACCCTTCTTATTCCTCCTAATCATGGAAGGTTTAAGTCGCCTTATATCCAATGCCCAAGCATCTGGGTCTTTAAGTGTGGTCAACATGACAAATGTATCCTATCTAACACATCTTTTATTTATCAATGATGTACTAATATTTCTAGATGGATCTATTTGGGACACCACTTGTTTCAAGCATATTATTTCCCTATTTTGTAAAGCTACAAGAATGATGCAAAATTACAAAAAATCAACCATTATGCCTATAGATTGTTTACGAAATGAACAAAGACATGCACTATAACAATTTCAATTCACAAGACTTGACATGGAGGCTAGACTTAAGTATATTGGATCAAGATGCAAACCAAATGATTACCACATTGAAGACTGGACTTGGCTCATTGCAAAAATGAAGGGAACATCAACATTTGGCAGCAGAGATGGCTATCTAGAGCAAGAAAATTAATACTAATTAAATCAATACTAAAGGCTATACCAGTATATTGGATGGCTGTAGCCTAGATACCAAAAGGCATCACTAATAGAATACAACAAATATGTTGCAGATTCTTATGGAAAGGGAAACATGTTCGAAGGCCCTTTGCCCGGGTGAAATGGGAGAGAATTGGAAAGCCCAAAAATTGGGGAGGGTGGAGCATAAATGATTTTAATATATTTTCATCGACTCTAGTAGCAAAAATTGAATGGAAAATAATAACAACAAATATTTTGTGGAAAGAGGTGCTTTATCACAAATACATATACCCTATTACAATTATGGAATGGGTTTGAGGGTTGAACATGAGTAATATTGGTTCCTTCATCATATGGGAAGCTATTTCTTACTCCATATCAGTCATAAAAAGAGGATTGGCATGGCGGATTGGATCAGGTGAGCATGTCCGACTTCGAATTGATGCATGGTCGGGATGTGGAAATGCACATATACTGCCACTAGCGCTTAGAAAATATCTTGAAATGGCCAATATCACTCAACTCTCCCAAATTACAGATGGGAGAAACACTTCATGGCTCTCACAAGCTTGGTTATCAGCATAGGACCTCATGTTACCAGATATTTGGAGAATCGACTGGACCAGGTACATTAGGGCACTTGAGGAGTCACATGTCAGAATTATTGATCAAGGGGATGAAATCATCTAGGCTACATACCCTTCTAGTTGTTATAGACCCTGGGATGGATATACTTTCCTTATATCAAAAAAGGAACCGGTGGAGGCTGTTTGGTGGTGGCAACCCCTCTGGAAGCTTAAGGAACTACACAAATCATGGTTGTTCATGTGGTCCATATTATCAAACAAAGCACCTACACATGATAATCTAAATCATCAAGCCATACATGGACCATCACTACGTTTCGTGTGCAAGGAACATGCTGAAGACATAAACAACTCTTCCTCAATTGCCAAGTGACAATGCAGGTGTGGAATCAAATATATGTCTCCCTCAACATCAATATCAGATGGAATGGGAAACAAATCACCACTACTTGGCAAACATGGTGGACCTCAACAACATCACAAAAAAATCAAAATCTCCCCCTACTTGTTTGCTGGGGTATATGGTTGGCTAGGGATCAGACCATATTCTCAAACTCCCTTATTTAGTGGACATCAATCTAGAATAAAATTGAAGCAGTATATCGCTTAGACTTGAGGATCAGATAACGAAACCCACCCATAATATTACTCCTGAAGTTATCGATAGAACTTTCCCATGGGTTTATTTTGATGGATCAGCCTAAGACATGGGTTGTGGGAGAGGAGAAGTATTATTCATATCAGAAAGACAATTTTACAAGCTCAAAATGGGATTAGGGAGGGACACTAACAATTATTCAAAACTAAATATCTCTAAACACCTACTCATTTGCACTTGAGAAAAAATGCAACAAGATAAAAATCCCTGGGGACTCAAATATTGTCATCAACTAGTTCAACTCTACATCTCATTGTCCCATGCACACACTCAGGGAATTATTAGATGAGGTCTTTACAGTAAAATCACACTTTGATTTTATTGTCTACTCACACATCTACATGGAAAAGAAAAAGATTTTTTACGACTTTTCCAAGGAAATTGCACAGCAACCCAGGGAGTAGTGGATAATTCAAGAACACATAGAGAAGGAAATATATTAGTTTCTCTGTAGGCCATTCATCGAGCATGATGGGGGAGATGTACCGAATGATCTTCCATGATCATTCGATGGTTTCTGATTTTTTTATTCATATTATGACCATTATGATGTTATTCTCATGTTTATATTTTATGACTTTTAATGTAAATATTTTTTATCCTATTTGAATCACAATGTGAGAGTGGATAGATGTCTTGATCCATCTCTGATATTAGCATAATCATTATGTAAATGATACAACATGTACTTTTCTTTTTTGATAATGGTAATTATGAATTTCTTCGAAGAAAAAAAACACGAAAAAAAAGAGCAAAACAAACAAATAAAACAAACAAACAAAACAAACAAACAAACTCCAAATTATAATCTAATTAATTTTTTTTAACAATACAAAAATAAAAATAAAAAAAAGCCTTATCAATTACATTTAATTATAATTAATCAATAAAAATAAAAAAACAAAAAAAACAAAACAACAAAACAAAACAAACAAATAAAAAAACAAACAACTCCACAATTATAATCTAATTATTTTAAAAAAAAAAAAAAACAAACCTTATCAATTACATTTAATTATATTAATCCATAATTAAACTAATAATAATCTACACATAAATAAATGATTAGAATCATAGCTAAATAATCTTTTAAGTTACAATAAACCAAAATATATTTATATATGAAAAAATGTATTTATTATATATTTTAAAATATTAAAAAAAATAACATTACCAAACAAACTTATTTGCATAACTCGTGTTAATCAAATGCTTTTTATTTTAAAATTTTCAATATTTTAAAGATTTGCTATTTGATTTATGTACTTTTTCATTTTTAATTTGTTTGCTTCTTTTAAACCAGCTAATTGATTTTAATATTGTTGTTTTTTAATTGGTGTGTTGTTTTAATTCTGTGTTTTTCCATTTTCAATTTGGTCTTTTCATATTTTAATGGAAAATTCAAGGAAACAGAAACAACGACGAGTGTTTTCTTTCTCATTACAAATTATATCTTTCTTATTATTATACAAAACAAATATTGATGATTCATAATCAAAGGGTCTTTGGTGTTTTTTTGTGCTTTTGCTATTTTTTTCTATTTTTAACTTATAAGAGGGTTAAAATTTGTGTGCTCTTGCTATTTTTAACTTATAAGACGCTTAAAATTTTTGTGCTTTTGTCAAATTTAATTTATAAAATGCTTAAAACCTTCAGATACACTAACAGAAAACAATAACTAGATACACTACCAAATATAGTTGTGGTTTTGCATGTTTAAACCTAGGCCACATTGTTTCTACTAATTATAGTTGTTTTGCTTTGAAACGGATCCTTATAAAATCTGCCAGAAAGGCTTTCAAATGTACCTGAGTTTGCTATTTATTCTTAGCTTGTGGTATCCAATTGATATTTGGATTTATTTCTGGCACTTTTGTATCCCAAATATGATGGCATTGTCCCAAGTAAAACCATTTTTAAAAGTTTGCCATCACGCCAACATCTGAAACCATGAGGAAAGGAGCCAACATTGTAGGGTATGTAGAGGTTTACCAGTAATTATATACTCGCCATGCTTCTAGCCACAATGGAAAATGATCAACGTGAAGACTGCAAGTGATCAAAGCTTCAACCCAAACCCTTCATCCATTGTTCTCTCTTACAATCTGTTAGTAGATATTTATGTTAATAAAGATCGACATCGTCTTTGTCCTTTGAAAGCACTTGAGTGGGGATATCGGAGTTAGAATTTGATAAAATAAATATTACATTATGGGACAGACATTTTGTGTCTGCAAAAGGTGTAATCCAACCATTACATGGAGTTTTTCTTTCTCGTGTTCAAAGCATATGGTTATGAGGGGTTTTATAGGAGAAACAATAACAAATACAAAGCAGTGGTAGATGGTTGTGCTACTTTCATTAGGCACGATCAATTGGAATGCATTGAGAAAACTACAATTGAGTTTAGTGATTTAGTAGAAGATGTACCTACCAAAATCTCTTCACGGCCTCAGAAGTGGTATCAATTAGCAAAACAGAGATATTGTAAGGATAACGTAGCCCAGGTTATGATTATGGTTTTCAAAGACCAAAAAAATGGTCCAAATGATTGTGTTCTCATAGTGAATACACATATTCATTCTCAACTTGCTAATAGTGATGTCAAACTATGGCAGGCCAATTACCTATTGGAAACTTTGAAGAAATCAATCGTTACTAAGCATTTGTGTTATGTGCAGCATGCTTACAACAATGCCAAGCATTCTTCTACTCAAAGCTCTCCTTTTCAGACTTTTTTTGGTTTTATACCAAATTCTCCCTTGGATTTTGTCTTTGGTAAAGACATATCAGTTGATGGACACTATGTTGTAGACAAAGAAACCAAGTTCATTGAACAAATCTAGGAAATTCACTAGGCAGTACAAGAATGGTTGGAAAGAAGTCAAGCCAAGTATAAGGTGTGACATGACAAGCATCAAGTTGAGCATAATTTTCAAGTTGGTGATTAATTCTGGTTGTACATCAACAAAGAATTACTGCAAGGGGAAGGTAAAATGTTGAAACCAATTAGATATGGTCCTTTCAAAATACTTGATAAAATTGGTGAAAATGATTTCTGCCTTGATCTACCGGCTTATATGAAAATTTATTTAGTCATTAATGTTGAAAACTTGAGGTTGTATGAACCTTCATTGATTGAAGATCCTGAAGAGCAAGGTCATCTACCTTCCTTTGAGAATTTGTTTCCTAAGTATCTCAATGAGTTACAGGAGAACATAGTTCTTGACAGGAGGATGTTGGATGAAAATATGTTCGTTTAATTCTGTTGTAGTACTTGCCCAACTATTTAATTTGCCAATCCGAGGTTCATAAACTTACGAGGCACATGCACTATATATGCAGGACCGAAGTGGAACTAATTTAATCTAAATTACTGAAATCAAATTAATCTAGGAAGGCATTGAAACATTAACTATGAAAGCAAGAAATTGCATAAAGGAAAAGCAATACAGCATGTGAAGAATTGAATGAAAAACAACATATGTGAACTCACAACAATAAAAGTATCTTAAATTATATTACAAGAACCAAATAAAAAATGATTACAAAACTCTCTTAAAGCTAATCTCCATTCTCCATTATTTATTATTATCAAAATGAAGAGAAAGCACTCTCTTATATACATGAAGAAGATAACCATATCATAATTACATATCCAATATTCTCTCAAGCACTCTCAACTACTTTCCCATTATTACAAGATATGATCCCTTTGAATCCTCCACAAATCTCTCAAGAATTTTCAACTACTTTCTCGTTATTAAAAAATATGATCCCTTTGAATCCTCCACAAATCTCTCACATATGTTGGATAAGATATTCCAACCAAATCCTCCATGATTTTCTCCTTAGGAATAGGCTTGCATAATTATCTCCTTAATATGGTGGAGGAGATATGGATAAGATATGCCAACCAAATCCTCCATGATTTTCTCCTTAGAAATAGGCTTGCATAATTATCTCCTTACTATGGTGGAGGACATATTTCCTACACATCACAAAACTCACATATTCTTGAGATAGATATAAAAATATGTATATCTTCTAATATTTAATCATAAATTCACTTGTAATACAAAAATGAATAAAATGGAAAATAAGAAGGTGAAACCCAGATGTATTTATGAAAATGATATGATAAAAGGTTAATGGGATGATGAAATGTAAGGAATAGTGAAGAAAAAGGTGGATGAAAATATGACATTTCTGAGTCCCAACATCCTCCCCAACTGAACTTGTTTCATGTCCTCATGCAATCATGCATGGGTCTCTTTAAGAACATTTGGCATCTTGAACTTTGGCTTTACATGATGATGTCTTTTAATAATGAATGTTTCCAGGATATGTGAAAGACATGAGTAACAACTTACATTTTCTTATGGTTGGTTCTTGTGTGATAACCATGAATACAAATAATGTTGGTTCTTGTGTGATAACCATGAATACAAATAATGTTGAATACACGTAATTTTATTAATAAAATTACGTGTCTGAGGACACTTCTGCCATTATTCTCCTGTTTTGACGACTATTCAAGGGTCAAGGCCAAACCCTGATAGATCGTTTTTGAGTGGTGTGTTGTGGTGACTATCTTGTCCTTTTTGTTCTAATTCTTGGTGCGACGCTTCAACGCTACAATGTCTAAGTTGATTAATTTGTTTTCTGATTCCGACAAACTAGAAGGCACCAAATCTTATAAAACATGGCATTGTCTCATCGAAAGCACACTCATTTATAATGAATTATGGCAACGAATATGTGATGGCGATGTTAAGCCGAATAAACCCACAAATGCATATGCACTGGCAAAATGGGAAATCAAGAATGCTAAAGCCTTAGCTCTTATTAAATCGTCTGT
>APFE030129782.1:15561-132938 GCA_000404065.3 Pinus taeda
CGCTTTGTACCTGTCTTTCGTATCATTCAGACCCCGTTTCAGCTTGAAAACGCATTTACACCCCACAGTTTTCCTATCTTTCGGAAGCTCAACCAGATCCCATGTGTTGTTCTTACTCAAGGCCATCATTCGTCCTTCATGGCTGCTTTCCACTTGTCACTATTCGAACCTTCTATTGCTTCCTGATAGCACAGAGGTTCATCATCATTAGCAGTAAATGCAACTGAAGTAACATAATCATCATACCTTCTCGGTGGCCTTTTGATTCTTGTCGACCTCCTTAAGGATGTTTCTGGCGCTTCCTCGATTGGCTAACTACCATCTGTAGGAACTTCTTGACGATCAGTATCTGAGACCTGTTCATGATCTATACCTGAACCTTGTTCATGTTCTGATTTTGAAACCTGTTCATGACTAGTATCTGAACTATGGTCATCATGACTATCATGAGAAATGCTATCAAACTGAATGTGCTGAATGTCAGATACATCATCCTGTTTCAATCTACTATCTACATCTAACTGTACAAGAGATGATTCATTAAACTTTACATCTCTGTTGATGATGATTTTGCGGGTAGTAGGATCCCACAATCTATATCCCTTTGTTCCAACACCATACCCAAAAAAGATATACCTTTTAGACTTTGGATCTAATTTAGTTCGCTGATGTTTAGGCACTAGAGCATATGCATCACAACCAAACACTCTGAGTTTAGAATAGTCACAAGGGTGTCCTTTCCATACCTCTTGCGGTATCTTGCAGCCTATCGCCGTCGATGGAGATCGATTTATCACTTAACAAGTTGTTGCCACCGCTTCCGTCCACAACTCCTTTTGCAACCCGGCGTTACTCAACATACTCCTTGCTCTCTCTAGAAGTGTCCTGTTCATGCATTCAACAAATCCATTTTGCTGAGGAGTATAAACCGTGGTCTTATGTCTCTCGATCCCTGCATCCTTGCAATAACTGTCAAACTCCTTGGAAGTAAACTCACCACCATTGTCAGTTCTTAAACATTTTATTGTTCTACCAGTGCTGTTTTCTACCAATGCTCTAAACTGCTTGAAAACTGAAAAAAACATCAGACTTCCTTTTCAACATGTAGACCCACACTTTCCTAGAAAAGTCATCAATAAACGATACAAAATATGACGAACCACCATATGAGGTTGTAGGAGCTGGACCCCAGACATATGAATGGATATAATCAAGTATTCCTTTACTAGTATGTTTGCCTGTTTTAAGCTTTTGTTTACTTTGTTTTCCAAACAGACAATGCTTACAGAAATCTAAGTTTCCAGACTTTAGATTTGGAAGTAACTTGCAATCAGCCAAAATTTTCAACCCTCTTTCACTCATATGCCCCAATCTTTGATGCCATAAGTGAATGGAACTACTGTCATGTTCAGACGCCGTAGACACATAATCTGATCCTGTACCTCCTTCTAACTGAAATAGTTTTCCTACTTTCTTAGCTTTCATAACCAGTAAAATACCTTTGTAAATTTTCATTACTCCACCTTGAATTACAGTTTTATATCCATTTGAATCAAGTGCTCCTAATGAAATCAATTTTTTCCTTAAATCTAGTACATGGCTCACATAAGTTAACATTTATATTGTCCCATCAAACATTTGCAGTTGTATACTCCCAATCCCCACAATATTACATGTTACATCATTACCCATGTACACAACTCCATCATTAATTGGTTTATATGTCTTAAACCATTCTTTATGGATACACATGTGGTTTGATGCACCAGAATCTAACAACCAATGTTGATCATGATTTGACACATTAACTGATAATACTTCATCACTCATACCTGAACCATATGCCGAACCTGTATCTGTCATATTTGCCTCCTTCTTCTCTATTGAAGAATCTGCTTTAGAATTTTGCTGCTGTCGCTTCCAACAGTCCTTCTTTAAATGCCCTGATTTGCCACAAAATCAACACTTTAGCTTACTCTTCTTCCCTTTCGACTTTGAATGTGAGTCGCTCGGCCTCCTGGAGCATCTTTCTTTCGAACGACCTCTAACCATCATAGCTTCTGATGTAGAGGTTTCTGAATGCGACCTTCTCCATGTTTCTTCCGATAATAAGGATAAAACTACATCATCAAACTCAATAGTTTCTGATGAACTAAGACTTATAGAAGTAACAAAATGATCCCATGACTCGGGCAATGAGCACAATAAAGTAATAGCTTTATCCTCGGATTGAATTTTTACTTCTATACTTTGTAATTGCACAAGAAGAGTACTAAAAGCATTTAAATGATCAACAATTGATGTACCTTCCTTCATTCGAAAACTGTACAACTGTCGCTTCAGGAGAATCCTATTGGTTAAGGATTTGGTCATGTACAGTTTCTCTAGTTTCGTCCACAAACCAGCAGCTGTTGTCTCCGACACGATATTAAACAAAACATCATCCGCCAGACACAGTCGAATTGTACTTATTTCTCTTTCATCCATCTTGGCCCACTCATTATCTGTGATTTTGTAAGGCTGTTTGGATTTGCCCAACAATGCTTTTGCCACACCATGTTGGAAAAGAAAATCATACATCTTCACCTTCCAGATCTTGAAGTTATTTTTGCCATTAAACTTCTCAATTACAAACCGGGCACTCTGAGTTTTCGCCATCTTGTATTAACCAAAAAAAAAAACACAATAATTTCCAAAACCAACTATTAAAGACCAACAATTAATATATAAAAAACTGCCTATGCCTTATATGACACTGCCTTTGCCTTTAAAAAAAAAAAAATTATGTGCCAAACCTCTAGGAATGACCTCACGTTGTACCTTGACGAAATATAGAATTTCGATGTGACGGATACTTTAGAACCTTACGCGGCCTCAAAGTTTTTGACACCATTTGGATCTTAGATCTTTCTCCCAGCGATTTCACACAGATTTGGTCCTCATGCGATATCGTGTGTTCCTGCCCAGGCAGATCTTCATACATCCATACCCTAATTAACACGAAGTCCCTCGATCGGGATGTGAATTCGAAGAAGGATTCGCACGTAAAGAAATCACACTTATTTCCCACGTTGTTGGCATTTCCAAAGACACAAGAGCACTAGATTGTGCTCATCCAATGCTACAACTATATACCCATTTGAATAGCATTGTCTCTATTATATGAAAAATAATAACTATGCCTATCAAGGGGACCTGTTATGTTAAATTTGCAAAGGTTTGCAAAGACACAGATAGAAAGCCGCATAACAACGTGTTGAAATTAAATTTTGTTGTCGCCAGTAATCACCAGGACTAGCACACCACACAACTCCACGCAAAAAACAAATTTGAATTATGTATTTAAACTATAATCAGCTGACCTGTTTAAAAAACAAACCTGTGAGCGATTTATGGCTCTCTCTTCCTGCAAATTCAATTTCTGTAGGACATCATACACACTCCAGGACTGCTACACGACAACCTCCTTCTGCTACACCATTCAACGCACCATCAACACCAGCGTAAACACACGATCCACCTCCACGCAGGTAATACCAGCTCCACGCAGTCGGACAGCAGTGCACACCACTCCACGTAGCAGTAACATGCAAGACCAACATAGCTCAAAGTTCGCAGACACGTGATCCACCAACGTTAACACGCAAGGTATATACGCTCCTTCGCTGTGCCAAGCCTCCAACATGCTCTGATACCATTTGTTAGAGGCAAATATGTGCAGCAGGCAAATAAAACAATATACACAGCAAATAACCATACACAGGAGACAACAGATTAACATGGTTCACCCAACCAATCTGGGCTACATCCACCAAACATAGGAATCGACAATTCTTTATTAATCAAAAGGAGATTACAAAAAATTAATCGATTCCTCACAAACTCTCACCAAAAAAAAATCCATATGGATACCTGTTTTAGAGCTAGGAGAATATAACTGCCTCATAAATCCTCTCACATCAAATATAGGATGCATTAACTCTCAACAACCTAGAGCTAATCTAGCAACAAATTCCTATTGTTGTCACCTACTAAGATTTTTGCCTATTTTATTTAAAACAGAAAATCTCAACATGTAACTTAGCATTCCATAGTTCTCAACAATGGTACCCTCATGGAAAGAACAATATGTCATTATAAAGGCACATCAATTACATGTGATTCCAATAGATTCTTAGCCATAAACATAGATTCAATGATCCTACAAGTGTTTCATCATTTGTTGTGGCTCCAACAACAACCCCCCTCAATCCTCTTAATTCCTTGTGCTTGGAGGGAATTAAGGGGCCCCACCTTTCCACTAAGTTCAAAAGTCACCCCACCAATTCCATCTATCACTTGAATCCTATGATCAAGCCAACAACGACTTCATAAATTGGAGGAAAACTTATTATTTTTACTAGGGTTCACTAGATAATTCATCATAATGAACATCCCCTCCAACCCTTAGTTTTCTTGAGGAAACCCTTAAAAAAGGCCTTAAATTATTCCCTATTGAAAATTTTGATGATTTTAGCCTTTGTGTAGCATGGCGATAAGCCTCTTCTGAGTGTTATAATGCACCAATAGCCCTTAGTGCAGTGTTATATGTTCAGAGTTAAAATTTGGTGTTTTTCCTCAATTTTTTTCCTTCTCCAATCATTGTTGTGCTACATCAACCACTTATCCAGTGTTATATTTCTACACTACACGTCAATCATGCAATATAGAGTTTTATTTTCCTTCTTCCCATCTCCAGAACGATATGTTGTCAATATTCTCAATGTAAGAGGGTCTCCCTTAACCAAATTTAGTGTGTTTTCATCATATTTAGACCTATTTCAGCCTCATACTATTGAATTTTCTAGCCCGGAAAAGTGTCTTCAACATTGGCTTGGTTTCTAGCACATGGGAGAATGTCTAAAAGTGATGCTTAAAACATTAAATTTATAAGATTTAAAGTTAAAGTGAATTTTTTGCATTATTAATGAATAAAGTGACCTAGGTGATTTAAGTTGTGATAATGAGAGATCATATTACAACCATAGATCTTTTTGGTTTAAAATTTAATCTGAGCCATTATATCTAGGTTTAGCAAAAAATCATAATGATGAGACATAAAAGGAGATTCTACGGAAAGGCACCATTATTCTTCAATTCATTTTTAAAGAGAGAGAGAGAAGAGAAGAGTTGGATAAAGAGGAGAGAAGGTGCGGTAAGAGGATGCATTTCCCAAGGGAATTTGGTGGCATACAAACTAAGAAAAGTTTCAACATTTATTGCAAGTTGTGTATTTGTTAATTTGCACATAAATCAAGGCAATTTTTGCACTTATTTCGAAGCACAAAACAATACAACTAGTAAAAAAATCAACCATACAAATCAAGGCATTTATTATTGTTTCTTCATGTTGGCATTATGGCTCATGTGCTATCCTTGATGGAAACCAACTTAATAAAGATGGAATTGATGTCAACATTGATGAATGTGAAATTAATTAGATTGGTACAAAAGCTACAAATTTATGAGCAGAAAAATGAGAGTTCAGAGACATATGGATGTTAAAGGTGAAGTTTGAGAAAGTATATGTGAATCATATGAAGAAAGGTTGCATACATAGGAGGGTCCTATAAGTGAAAGTCGCGTAGAGAATTCGAACTATGGTAATAGGGATACTAGGGGTTTTTACCATGGTATTGGCCCATAGTAATTAGAGTGAAAACGATTATTTAATCTCATCAAAGAATACTAGCAACATTACCAAGGGATTTACCTAAGGTATTGGCTAATGCTAAAACTACATAAGGAGATGGAGATAAAGGTGTTAGGAGGGCAAGTAAATGCTCTATCTATGTGTGATTTGATCTGGAAGAGGTGACCACGAGGAAGCAAGGAGGTGGTTCATATATGATAGTGTGGTGAAGACTAATGAAAATGCTTGATCTATTTATTCATGTAATGTTAAATCTGTAGCTATGATGATGGTTTGATCCAAACATAGTGATGTGTATTGAGATCTGGGCTTAATAGATGTTGTGAATAGTAGTGAAGTTTTGATTTAGTAATTTCAAGATTTATACACCTGTTTTCTTCTGATTTGTTGCGTACATATGCGGATCCATTTTCTTATAGTTGCGTATAAATACTACGAATTTATTCAGTATGTTGAGATATGTACACGGGTGTTATGCATGGTAGTCATGTACATATGTTGGTATGTTTCATGAATATCGCATATATGTTCTAGGGTTTTTGTAGTGTGGCTTGATGATGACATTTGATGAGTTCTGCTCTGTTTTTTGTTGTCTATCAATGATGTCTCTATCTTAAAGATTTGTGTCTAACAATCTTTATTGGGTTGAGTGTGGAATGAAATATTGATTGGTAATGGTGTTACAGTATGGTGATTTGTGATTGGTTCAATGATCTATGTATGGTTCAATGGTTGATTCAATGTCACCGTGATTCATGATTCAATGATTAGTAATCTGAGATCTGTACGCAGGTCTTATACAAAGGAAGCGTGTATATACATAGGTTTTATTTTGAGTAGTCGCGTACATATTCTGATGTTTATTTGTTCTGGTTGGGTTCAACATTCAGTGGTTTGATGCTCAAAGATTCGGTTGTTTTGCAGTGCTTCAGTGATTTTAGATTCAATATTTTCTTTTGACATTTTTGTTTATTGTTTATGTGGGTCCAGTTTGAAAATATGATGAAAGGTGGCTTACAAGTTGTTTGATGATTGTTTGACAGGTGTATCTAGTTTGAAACATTATTAAAAGTGGTCCACAAGGAGTTGAGGGTTGTAGCCTTCAGTAAGGGGGTAGGAGATCCTTTTCTGTAGTAGTCGGTAAACGAGATTAGGGGGTTGTAGCTCCCTTCCAGTAGGTGGGTGATGCGTACTGGTAATATTTTTCATCAATACAAAAATTGTAATGAAGATTTTCTTTATATAATAAGAAAGAAGACCGAGACAATGACAATGGTGGTTTTCTCCCACATTGGGTTTCCACCTAATCCTGGTGTTCTATGTGTGTTGCTCATATGTGGTGACCTCTTTTTGTACTTTAATGTATACTAGAAAGTTATTTATTTATTGATGAATGATTAAAGATAATCATCTGAATGGAACACTTGAAAAATTAGTAAACTGGATATATGTTGTTTTCCTTCTCTGAAGTCGCGTACATACGCAAGTTGCTTTAAGAATATTAGAGTAAAAAATTCAGTATATGAAATTTGAAAGTTAAAGTAAATTTAAAATATTTATTGAGACCCCCCGCCCCCCCTTTAGTGTTTTTCCAACAAATTCGTATCATGGCAGGTCTCTTTGAAGAAGCTTGATCACTTAAAGGGAGATCCATCAATACAGGCAGTAAAAAAGGATCGTTTTCTATTAAGCCACCTTTGTTTAATGGAACTAACTTTGTATTCTGGAAAGTCAAAATGAGAGCATATTTTTTAGCCACTTGCAGTTGATGTATGGGAAATAGTTGAAGGCGGATATCAATACGCAACCTCCATTCCCATAGGTGATGTAGTGAAGAAATAATATGAGATCAATGTGAAGGCATTCAATGCCATCTTGGGAAGCTTAGCTGAATACGAGTTTGTGAAAGTCATGCAGTTGAATATTGGAAAGGTTATAAGGGACAAGATTATCCAAAGCTATGAAGGTGACACTAAGGTAAAACATGTTAAACTTCAAGCTTTTAGAATTCAATATAAAACTCTTAGAATGCATGATGATGAAATTATTGCAAGATTTTTCATTGGAGTAGATGAATTTGTTAATTCTATGAAAAATCTTGGTGATGAAATAAAGGATGCTAATGTTGTTGAAAATATTTTGAGATCGCTAACTCCAAAGTTTGATTCCAAAGTCTCTGCCATTGAATAAATATAGGATTTGAAGAATATCACTGTTGAACAACTCCATGGGGTCTTAACAACTTATGAGATGAGAAATGGGGGTCCATCAAATATTAGAGAAATAGCATTCAAAACCACAAACAAAGGGAAAGAAAAATAAGAGCGTAAGGAAATAGGTTATGTTTCATACGAAGAAGAAGCAATTTTTTAAAAGAAACTCCAAGTAGGAACTGGCAGGTTCGAAGGTAAGCTTCCTTTTAATTTTTTTGCTTGTGGAAGAGTAGGTCACTATGCCGATAAATGTACTTATAAAGAAAATCATGAGAAAGGGAAGAATGTTCCAAAAAGGAACATTAAAAGAAATTGATAGCAACAAAAGTTTTTATAATTATGAAGATAATGAATATTCTTCCAATAACGAGGATGATGAAGAATCTGATCAGGATTATCCGTTCCTTATGGAATTTGAAGAAAAATGTGTAGATGAATTTAATAATGTGTTTATGGATGCTTTAGAAGAAATTGATAGACTTGGGATTATAGACAAAAATCAAGAAAAGGAAATTTGTATGTATAAGGAAAACACCCTTGTTGAAGAAATAACTCAACTAAAAATATGTATAGAAGAAGCTAAATTAGTTTAATAAGCTTTGAAGAAACAAGTTCTAGAAAAGGAAAGGCACTATGAAAACTTAGAACTTGAAATTGTGGGTCTAAGAAAGGAACTTGAGAAAACAAAGGCTCTAAATCTTAGATTTGCTAAAGGATATGAGAATTTAGAATAAATCATTAAAATGCAATGCTCTCCTCTAATCAAGATAGATCTTGGATACAATCCAAATGGTGAAAGATAAAAAACTATGAAATATTCTAAAACAGGTACTGGAAGCTACGTTAATGCGGTAAAAGGAAGCAACCACCAGAATTATAGATCTCAAAAAAAGAATGAAGGATCAGACCTTTCCCATGCAAAACAACCTTACCATGAACAAAAGACAAGCTACTCAAGAAGGTAATATACTCCTAGGTATTCTTACTTCAATGTTCAATGCTTCACTTGTCACAATTTTGGTCACAAAGCAATTCATTGTGTTGCTTTTAAAATGATTATGACTATAAAAGCAAGGAAACAACAGAAAGAGATTGGGGAAAATAAATCTTCTTATAATGTTTTCTCACCTATTCATAATGAAATTGAATTTTATATTTGCAATAACTTTGGTCATGAAGAAACTGAATGTAGAAGCAGGATGAAGTCATCTTACCAACATGAACAAAAGACAATACCACCCAAGGTGTGGAAAATGAAAATCACTTCCTCTGAAAATTGTGGCCTAGCATTGTATGCAGGAGATCAAGAGAATCTATGTACATTGACAACGGATGTTCAAATCATACGAAAAGTGACAGAGATAATTTTGTTTCTTTTAATGAAATAAATAAAGAAAACAATGTGACTTTTGGTAATAACTCGCCTATTTCTATCAAAGGGAAAGGAACAATGATTTTAAAGAGAAAGGTCGAGGTTAGAAATGTATTATTTGTTTATGGGTTAAGACATAACTTATTAATTGTTATTCAAATGTGTGATCAAGGGCATGAAGTTATTTTTATATCAAAGAATTGTGTGGTAAGATATTTGGATACAGGTGAGATCATAATAAAGGGAATGAGAACTCTAGGCAATGTCTATGTCTTGGAAGGCGGCCAAGAGAATTGTTATTTAAGAAAATATGAAGAAAGTTGGCTTTGGCACAAAAGGTTGGGGCACCTTATATTTTCTCAATTATACAAATCAAGCAAGATGGGAGCAGTTCGTGACTTGTCAAACATCTCTCCACATAAAAATAACGTCTATAAATCATGTCAATTTGGTAAGCAATCCATAGTTTAGTTTAAAGCTAAAGAAGGTACATCAAGTAAACCCCTTGAACTTGTTCATACTGATTTATGTGGCCCTATGAGAAAGAAGTCTCCTCGTGGTGAACAATACTTCATATTATTTATTGATGACTTTACAAGAATGTGTTGGATTGGTTTACTAAAGTATAAAGATGAGGCATTTGATAAGTTTAAAGTATTAAAGGCTTTGGTAGAAAATGAATTTATCTAAAAATAAAATGTATTAGATCATATAGAGGAAGCTAGTTTATATCAGATGATTTTTTCAATTTTTGTGAACAACATGGGATCAAAAGAAAATTTTCCATAACTAAAATTCCTCAACAAAATGGAGTTGCAGAAAGAATGAACATGGCAGTTCAACAAATGGCATGTGCCATGCTTGATGAGTTAGGAACAACTCACACCTTCTAGGGATAAGTAACACATATAGTCGTGGATATACTTAACAAATCTCATGTTTGAGTAAACAATGATAAAACTCCATATGAACTTTGGTTTGGTAAGCCTACAACTGTCAACCGATTTAGAATTTTTGGAGGAAAATGTTTCATAAAGAAAAATGATGATAATATTGGAAAATTTGAATCTAGAGTTGATGAAGGAATCCTCCTTGGATACTCTTCTATAAGCAAAGGATATAAATGTTACAATAAAAGGCTTCAAAAGATTTTTGAATGCATAGATGTTGTGTTTGATGAAGCATCCATAGGTACCAAAAAGGAAGCACAAGAAGATGATGAACCTCTCCCTACTACAAGCCAAGAATTTGTAGGAGAAGGAGATAGAGAAGCATCAGTAGAAGGAAATGAAAGTACAGATATATCAGAAAATACACCATTAAGGTACGTTCAGAAAAATCATTTTGAATCTCAAATTCTAGTTGAAAAGGAAGAAATAATACAAACTAGAAGAACTCTTGTTGGAACTTCTAATCACTTATCCTTGCTATCCACAATTGAACCTAAAAATGTGAATCAAGCAAGAAAAATGAATATTTTGTTAAAACAATACATGAATAATTTGATCGAATGGAAAAGAACCATACATGGGAATTAGTACCAACGCCTTGTGATAAAAATGTAGTTGGGACAAAATGGGTGTTCAAGAACAAACTAAATTAAAATTGAGAAGTAATTCAAAATAAAACAAGACTTGTATGCAAAGGCTATGCTCAATAGGAAGGGATATAATTTGAAGAGACATTTGCACCTATTTCTAGACTTAAAGCCATAAGAAAGTTTCTTGCATTTTCTAGATTTCACAACTTTAAGGTATATCAAATGGAAGTTAAATCTACATTTTTAAATGGGGATCCAGAAGAAGAACAACCTGAAGGATTCATTCTTGGAAATGATAAAAATCTTTTTTGTAAGCTTAAGAAGGCATTGTATGAGTTAAAACAATCTCCTCATGCATGGTATTATCATCTTGACATATATCTTCAACAATAAGGATTCAAAATGGGGTTTGCAGATAGCAATTTATTTTTAAAATTTGATCAAGGAAAACTTTGGATAATAGTATTTTATGTAGATGACGTCATATTTGGAAGAAATGTTGAATCTATGAGTCAAGGATTTGCTTCAATTATGCAGTAGGAATTTGAAATGTCTCTACTTGGTGAACTAACATACTTTCTTGGTCTTCAAGTTCAACAAACTAAAGATGGCATCTTTCTTTATCAAACCAAGTATCTCAAACATATTATGAAGAAATAAGGAATGGAAGATTGCAAACATGTATGCACACCAATGGTAACATGATGCAATCTTAGTCAAAATAATGAATCTCCTTCAGTTAATCAACCGTAATACATATCTGTGATTGGCATTGTTAGCACTCCAGGAAACTCTCCTAGGTTGCAACTCGGAGATGCCTTGTAACATATAATCTTCAATATTGTTCTTAGAACTATGGGAATGGATGATGGTTTGGATCAAGTCAGATAACCATTTCAGCTCTATTCTCACTCAAGACATGCATGAAATCCCTCAACAACACAAGGCTTTAGACCACTAATGCTCAATAGTTTATAGATTTAATGGATAGATGGAGAATATTAACTATACTGGCAGATTGCATATATGAACATATATGAATGATGAAATACATGCAATAAATGAAACTTGCAAAACTAATATATCAATGCAGAGATAAGATGACAATTATCTGGCATTAGACACAATAGAAAGCATGAATAAACTATTCAAGTGCAAGCATAAAACAACAAAGAAAATGGGGACTGAACATATAGTAGCAAAAGAAGCTTATATTGTTGGAGTGAAGATGAGAACCTTGAAGAAATAGAGGAGGAATAATCTCCATAAGTTGAACCAGTATTGCATCTTAGTTTAAGCTATTTATAGCATATTTACAATGCTCCTGAGCTCTAAGAGGCTCAGAGTCTTCATCTGTCTGATCTGCCTTGTTAACTGATTTGATGCCCTCTAAGCAAGCATGGGCTCGGAGTTTTCTGCTTCTGATAGAAGAGTAACCACTTTAAGATATTTTTGGTATTTTGTTGCTCTGTCTGGGAGTTCTCCCGTGCCAGAGATGCCCCACAATCATTCTGTTTGTTCTGGATGTGTTGTGCTGTGGTTCCATGATCGTTTCTGGTTGATGTGTCTGTGTTGCACTATTTATTCCCCTTCTGGCCTCTGTCCCTGTCTCCCGGCCTCTGTTAGGTAATGGAAAGGGCCTTAAGGCCTATGTAATCCCTTCAACGTTTATATGATTTTTCTCTATTTTTATACAGAAAACGCTGCAATCACTGATAAATATCGCCTTCTTTGTCCTTTTCAGACTTCAAAAGTCCTCCAAAATGGGATATATATCCATCGGGTCCACCTTTGGGTAGCTATCGCCAGTCGCATTCGATTTGTCCTCGTGTTCCCTTTGTATTTTTGCAATAAGGTGAGAAATACTAAAAATCATGAAAAAAACGGTAGTGGCGGATTTGTAAATATATATATTTTTATTTCGGAAACCCATCGGGTCCAGGATTCATCGCTACCACAAGGCTCCTAGGCTTCCTTTGTATTTTGTTGAAACAATGAAAATATGCAAAAAAATTGAAAAATGGATTTTACGCAAACCTTAATATTATATATTCCACTTCCCAGACCCTTTCGGGTTCGGGGCTCATCGCAATTGCATTGGCCAATGCTCCCTTCGTATTTTCGTTATACAACGAAAATACATGAAATACAATTAAAAATGGGCCTTCTCCGGACTTGAAAATATATCCATTTTTCTTCTCGAAACCCTTTTGGGTCCGGTTATCACATTGCACATATACGTGTGCATAGACCCCGCCCCTTGGTGTTGTTCCGCTGCGATACAATGATGCAATCTGATTGCAATCACATCTCGCTTGTGCCCCAGGCCCATGGCCAGCGCTCTCCTTGTATTTCTTCGATAGCGACTCTTGCGACGTGATGTGGGCCGTCAATATTCGTTGCTTGATCAACGGTCCACGTTGCATCGTTGATCGCAATTGCATATCCACTTGGTCCCTACTTATTCCACCAACCTGCCTCCGTTGATTGCGATTTGTTGCTTAGATCTAGGTCATTGATCGACCAGATCTAACAGTAGTTGCGCGTTGCTATGTTCGTGCCTGCAATAATGGTTTTTCATGGTTTTCGAGTGTTTTGAGCCTCCCAATAGTGTATTTCCTCCCTTCCAAGTGGTTTTCTCCTACGGCCATTTCGAATTTGAACGATCCTTAAGAGGATTTTGAAGACTTTTGCAGCATATTTGGATCCTTTTGCATGATTTTAAGCAAACTTTGGAGACTTTGTGAGTGATTTGGATCCAATTTTGGGCAAAATGCCAACAAAGCTAACATCAGCTCCTTCTGGGGATGAAAGCCTCCCTGTGAGGTTTCAAGAACTACAGAACAATGCTTTTCCTATTAAAAATAAGATCAATTCTTCCTCCTAGTGTCGCATTGGGCATGGAGTCTATTTAGCATGAAATAAAAACTTGAAAACAACATATTTACAATACCGAGGCTTGAAAGCCTTAACTGAAATAAAGTTCGAAGAACAAACCATTGAATGGGCCATCAAAAACATCTCCTCCTTCCTTTGATGCATTCCTTTAGAGAAAATAGTAAAATAGTCACCAAACTGAAAATTGATCCTTTTTACCTTTCTATGAAAGGTTTCTTTCTCTTCGTCAATGTGCATATCAGCAAATTCATCAAAGACTTGCAAAAGCCTATTGATTTGATCCTCTACTTCAAAAAATTTCAAGCATTTGACATTATCAGGCAGAGATGGTCTATATTTCACCTCATCTCTGTATGCTTCCAGCCTTGGATGTTTTTCTTGGAAGGTTCTATACACCTGCTGAATGATAAGGTCTACTTCATACTCTGCTGTGTCAATTGTGACCTGAAAATTTAATATAAAAGATGAATAAATGTATTCCTCTGTGGGGGACACAAGGAATTCACCTATTCCAACAACTTCCTTAAAGCAAGCCCCATCAAAGATCATGTCCCAAATTTGTGGGCCTTCTTCCTCTGTGATATGGCAAACTAGTTTTTTAAGCTACGTAGAGGCCAACTGATAAGGCTTGGTAATTTCAAGGCCGAGCTTATCCATGACAGTCTTGGGCATTGGATTATGGATGGCTCTAGTGTCTAGAAGGAAATTGTGAAGGGTTTCATCATGAATAGATAGAGAAACATAGAATGATGGGGAGTTGTCTTCATAATTTTCACTCATTGGGCTGAGAATAACAACTGGTTGGTCATCTTGCAGATTTACATAGTCAGTGGAAGCTTGGATGGCATTAGGCTTAAGAGCCTCAAGGATAGATTTCTTAAAGGACACATCCTTCACTGGTTCAATAAGAGGCATAGGTATCCTTGGCTTCTGAATTTCTGATTGAAAACTGAAATAATAAGGGGACTTGTCAAGGCCTCTTACCTCTATGGCTGGAGCTTTGAGGATGATAGGATCAACTGTTGGTTGCTTCTACTTATTAGCTTGCTGTTTTGCAGGGACAACAACTTTATGAGCAGGAGTTTCATTGACATTATTCATCTTTGACCTTAGATTATATTGGTGTTGATCTTCAGTTTGTAGAACAGCTTCACCATTCCATTCTTGGCTGATATGGTCGTTGAATAATGACTTCTAATAGGCAGCTTTGGTTAAAAAAGTGGCGCTGCCTTTGTCTTCCATACAATGGATCTCATCATCTTCTTCAAACTGCTCTTCTTCCATGACTGCATTTTGAAAAGGAGCCTTCACCCTTTGGTCTTCATTGGCATCTTTGTTTCTTTGCAAAATTTGTAAATGCTCATTTGCTCTTCTATATGGATATGGATTTGGATTTGGAGGAGCAAAGGTATTAGGAACCCTTCCTTTCCTAGAATTCTGCTCAACCTTTAATTTGGAAACTTTAGAGGCTAATGACTCTATCATCTTGGCCATTTTATTGATCTGGGGATCTGAAGATGATGAAGGCTCACCCCTCTGTTTCCTTCTATCAGCATTACCTATGAGCTTTTCTATAGCCATGATGTTTGATTCTACTTCCAGGGTTGCATCTTGCATATCAGCCATAGAAGCACATCGCCTCTCCCTCAACAGTAAACAAAAGTCAGAATCAAAGGCGCTGGCATATATCAGTCTAGCAGAGGTAGTGGTGGGTTTCACTTCATCCGATATCTTGTTGTACATGTAGTTAAATATCTTATTACAATCAGACAACAACTCACCATTTTCCCTCTGTAAGTTCCCAAACTCAGTGTGGTAGTAAAGGAGATCCTTCTTATCCCGCCAATGCTTTAGGAATGCATCATCTAAGGCCTCAATACCTGCTATAAATGCTGGGGTTAGTTCCCTGAACCATTTTCTATCCTTTCCATCTAGGCTTTGGAGAAAGACTCTCATCCAGACATCATCTTCACTAATGTCTAGGTTATTAGCATAGCTATAGAATGACTCAAGATGTTCTTCAGCTGAAACACCTTCAGTTCCAGTGAACTTAGGTACATACTTCTGGTATTCTCCAGTAGGCATAGCATTCAAAGGAGTGGGCAGTATTAGAGGTCCATACCTAGCAGCTATGATTCTTTCCATTTTGGTGGGTGCTTGTGGGCCTGCCATAGCTGTGGTGGCTAAAAGAGTACTAGCAGTCTAAATGATAGAGGGCTGAGGAGTGATTGATAAGACTGAAGGAGTATGATGGATAGGAGGTGAGGTTTCCTTTGGGCATACAACAAAAGGAAAACCTAAAGAATAAGGAGTTTTTATAGAAGATTTTTCGGCGTAAAGCACATTTTGAAAAACCTTTGTCGACACGTTTTGAACCAACTAGTGTGGTTCATCGTCAGGACAAGTTGAGGAGTCAGATCAAGGCTATCAATTATATTGGGAGAGCAGATCCTCAAACGGTTAGGTTGACTGGGTTGACCATCAACGACTATCTAAAATGGCTTAGAATAAAAATAAAAATAAAATATTAATAAGTCAAAGGTAACCGAATAAATAACCACTTGAAATGCATTAGTTATTCATTTTTAATATATTAATATATTTTACTTAGGTTAATAAATTATTCAATCCAACTCATTTATAATTTATTTAATCATATATGTAAAAAGGGGGTTTATATATAATAGAAAGTTATATTCTCAAATTTTAATTATTATATTAAGTTACCTATTCCTAATTTATTTAATCAAATGAATTGCTAGAGATGAGCAAAAGGGGGGTTTTTATTAGTTTATTTAACTATTTAATTAAATAATTATTAAATGAATTCAAAAATTATAATTATGATTTACTGAAAAAATTAAGAGTATCGGTTAAGATTGAATCAGAACTGACCTCTATTCTATTTTTAATTTTTATTTAATTTCTAGGTTAAGGAGAAACATATTAACAAATATGGAATAACAATAATACGTGACATGTAATAAAATTAATCTTTATTTTTAATTATATTTAATTAATAATTTTTATTTTATTTATAAAATAATAATTGATAATATATTAAAATAATACTTGATAATATAATTATCAATTATTATTATTAATAAATAAAAATAAAAATTATAAAAATATAATTAAAATACAATATTTTTATTACAATTCATGTATATGATTATTCCTATTTGTTAATATGTTTCTACCTTTACCATAGAAATTAAATAAAAATAAAAATAGAAATAGAGGTCAATTTTGATCAATTTTAACCAATACTCTTAATTTTTTTCCAGTAAATCATAATTATAATTTTTTAATTCATAAATTAGTTAATTAATAAATAATTAAATAAACTAATAAAAACCCCCTTTTCTCATCTCTAGCAATTCATTTGATTAAATAAATTAGGAATAGGTAACTTAATATAATAATTAAAATTTGAGAATATAACTTTCTATTATATATAAACCCCCTTTTTACATATATGATTAAATAAATTACAAATGAGTTGGATTGAATAATTTATTAACCTAAGCAAAAAATATATTAATATGTTAAAATTGAAGAACCAACCCATTTCAAGTGGTTATTTATTCTTATTAATATTTTAATTTTATTTTTATTCTAAGCCGTTTTAGATAGCCGTTGATGGTCAACCCAATCAACCTAGCAGTTTGGAGGATCTGCTCTCCCTATATAATTGACTTCCTGATCTTACTCTTCAACTTGTCCTGACGATGAACCACACTAGTTAGTTCAAAACGCGTGGACAAAGATTTTTCTAAATGTAATTTATGGTGAAAAATCTTCCATATTAATAATACATTTACAAAGATTTTTCTAAATATGATTTATGGTAAAAAATCTTAAAATGTGCATTTTTAAGCCATTAAATTAAATAATGAGGGAGTAAACTTGACAAAGTTTGATACCAAGTTGATATTAATATTAAATTAACTCTATAAAGTAGAAGGTTGGAAAAGATTAAATTGGAAAAGATTATGAGTTTAAGATTAATTACACTTTATACCTTTTATAGAAAAAAATAAATAATTAAATAAGGAATGATGACCATTACATCAACATTCTCAACTTTTTCCATTAAAGTTATAATTTATTTATTTGGAAATTAAATACAAGAAATCTGATTCTTTCCTAGTTGCTTTGGTTTGGACTTTGTGATCCCAATCGGGAAATTGTGGTGGAACTGGTTCGATATTTTGAATGCTTTATGAATAACACCTACCCGCGCCCCACTTTGGTTGTCAATTAAATATTAATTATACGGAAAACGCCAAATCACATGCCGTGTAATGTAATTATCAAAACATATTCCCAATTCCCAAAGGATCAGATATTTTGGGTCGCAGAGCATTGTGTGATGTAATGTGTCACTTCCACTTTGCAACATGTATTCGTTAAGGTGTCCCACATCAACCTTACAACTTTATTCATATTTCAATATTTTATTAGTTTCTTGCAACTTTATTCATTTTTCAATATTTTCTTCATATTTCAATATTTTATTAGTTTAAACTCACATGTGGGTCCCAATGACTTAAAAAAATCTTCTAAGGATGAGGTTTTAATAACCAATCATATTATTTTATCTTTGGATAAAATTTCAAAGCTAATTTAATTATAAAAAGTAAAGGTGAATTTCAAATATGAATCAAGTTTTCCGGGACTCAAGATAAGTACATAATGTTTGTTTTTACTAACCATTTTTTTTAAATATTTAATAATTAAATTTAATTATAAAGGAGATTAAATATAAAATATTAAATTATGAAAGTTTTTTACAGCTGTTAAATTACTAAATTAATATTGGTTTTATAACTAATTATATTATTATTTTAAAAATTTTAATTTAATTATAAAGATTTAAATATAAATTAAGTTATAAGTAATTTGAAGCTTTTATAGTTATTCATATTGTTGTTGAAGATTTTCAACACGAACGGTGTATAAGAATTGTGTAGTGTTTTTTATTTGTCCAACCAAAATTTGGGATGGTTACTTCATCCATCATCAAGAATCAAAGATGATGGATAGTTATTTGGTCTTTCGACATATAGAAAACAATACATAGTTCTTCTCTGAAATCTTCAAACAACAATATGAATCAAGTTTTCCGATAACTCCACATTACTAAATAATGTGTTTTAATAACCAATTATATTATTTTTATTTTTGATAAAAATTGAAAAACTAATTTAATTATAAAATATCTACTTTTCTCATTATTTAAAGATTAGTACATAATGTTTGTTTTTAATAATCAATCATATTATTTTTGTTTCGGGTAAAAATCTAAAAATTAATTTAAGTGAATGTAAATTTTTATAGTTGTTCATATTGTGGGAAAATTTCTCATAAAAAATTGTGTAATTTTTTTAGTTAGGTACAAATTTAAAAATTAATTTAATTGAATGAAGACTTTCATAATTATTTATATTGTAGGAATTTTTTAGAAAAAAAAATTAGTTTGTCCAATGTTGCAGATGTACACTCCACGCATCATCCACTCATCATCAAGTTTTTTAGTACTTGATAATTGATGAATTGTGGACATTGAACCTAGACAAACTAAACTTTTTACACAATTTTCTTTCCAAAATTTCTCACAACTAATTTAATCATAACAAAAATTAAATATAAATTTTAGATACAAATAAAGTTTTCCCAATAAATAATGTTTATATATATATGATTTGTTTAGACTTAACTATTTAAAATATAAAAATTCTTTTTCCCAATAAATAATGTTTATATATATAATATATGATTTGTTTAGACTTAACTTTATTTAAAATATAAAAATTAATTAAAAATTACACATAAATGGAATTTTGTTTTTTTAACTATTATTTAATTTTATTTAATAAAAAATATTAATACATTTTAGATAGTGTTTTATTGAAAAGATAATTTTTTATAAAATTAATAATAATAATTTTTAATATGTGTAAAAATAAATTTAATTAGCAAAACTTAAAAAATATTATTTATTTTATATAAATTTCTATTAAAAAAAAATATAAAATTGATGTTTAAATTGAAAAATCTTTTTTGGTTGCTAGTGTAAAGGGGTGTATTGTTAAATTATTTAGCGATGTGAAGGTTACTAGTTCGAAATTTCATGGGAAAAAATCTAACCACTTTTAAGTGTTAGTGGTTTAGATACCCATAGGTCGAGGTTTCACTTAGTGTATTGTTAAATCACTCTAGTGATGTGAAGGTTACCAATTTGAAACTTCATGGGAAAAAATCCAATCATATTAAATGCTAGTGGATTAGATACCCCTAGTTTCTCAAGCTACATGTAAAACCTAAAATAATCTCTAATAAACTAAAAAAATTTAACAAACAAAAAAATGAACAAAATCTCTAAAATTTAACAAAAGGAAAAATCTATTTTCTAAAATGTTATTAATAATGTGTGAGAAAAAACACAGGTGGATATGATAATTAAGAAATAACAACTTTAATAATATTAAATCATATTTAATAGTAGTTTTCTTTAAAATTAATGAGAATGAAGCATTAAAGCTATGAGGGGAAATTTCAAAATTCTATAAATAAGATAATCCTTATATTTTCACTTAGGGTTTAAACTTTCTTTCATAATGATTAAATTTATGTTAAAATTTTAAATGATATTATATTTAATTATATTAAAGTTTAATAATTTATGAAAATAAATATCTTAATCATAATAGTTTATATTCACAAAAAATAAAAAAAATAATAATAACAAAATAAACAAACATTAATTAAATTAAAATAAAATGAAACATTAATCTAACAAAGCTTACTATAAAATAATGAGAATAACTATGAAAAACAAACTATAAAATAATAAAATAACTGTAGAAAACCAGAGAAAAATTCTCCCCGTTAATAAACTGTACTTAGGATCTGTACTTAGACCTGGGACGATTAAATTCAACATTCAATATTCAATATTCATATAAATTCAATTCATTTATTATTGGACACCACCAGGGGAAGATTGATATTAAACACAATTAAATTATTTATGGGACGTCCGGGCGTCACCTTTTTATTGTAATTACATTGCATCCGGGTCTTCTCACTTTTCCACGTCAGACATGGAAAAACCTGACCCGGGCATATTATTAATAAATTTATATAAACACGCGAATTATTCCTGTGGGCGGGTCCGCAAATATCTTGTGTGCATCGTCAAGTAATGGAATCGCCACGTGGACAAGAGAACATGCACCGTTGGATCGGACTGGGGAAGCTTCTAGATTCCCCATCCCTAACAAAAAAAAATATCTCTGCGAGTCAGGCATAAGAGCCGTCGGATGAGAACAGATCCACGGACACGAATAAAGAGAATCCCAGCTACATGCATGTGTTTTAAGAGCCTCTGGATGGTTCCGGTCTAGTTCGGTTTTTAATTTTCGTTCTAATCTTAATTCTCGCTCTTCGTCAAAGATTTTAACCCAGAAAAGCTCGGGTTCTGCAGTCTTCTCTAATAGTTTTGCCTCTGTGCTTTTCTATTTTCTGCTGTTTATGCCGAGTTATGAGACGATTCACGCTTCTGCCGCTGTTACTGGTTATGTTCTTTTGACCCAATTACATTAATTTGTCGACATAACAAATGTGATTGCGGTGGATATTTGTGGAGGATAGCAGTTTTGTATTTCTCTGCGAATTGAACCAGACATAATGTCCGGGGGAGATGGAGAAATTAAAGATTTTTACTCAGTAATGGGGGTTAAATCCGACTGTACTTCTTCAGAACTTAGGGCTGCTTACAAGAAGCTCGCAATGGTGCCCTTCATAACTCTGTCAATGGCTTTTTGGCCCTTTTTGCCTTCAATTTTTTCTTGCTTTTTTAGAATTTGTCTCGGGATTGAATATCTCTGTCTGCTGTGATTTTAAACGGGATTTCTCATTGTAAAACAGATTGGATTTGACAGAGATCTTTGATTTTGTGCTTCTTTATTTTGGAGGATTCATGAATGTGCCGAGTATAAGCCATGGATAGAACTAATTCCATGGATTGATTGATTAGAACTAATTCTAAGGCTCTTTTAGTAGTTATTAGAACATTTAGATTGATTGATTTAAGCTGTTACTATTGAATTTCTGATTGGGAAATCGTCTAAGACTAGTGATGTTGCAGAGATGGCACCCAGACAGGTGGTCTGCCTCAGGGAATGCAAAGGTAGCAGAGGAGTCTAAGAAGAAGTTTCAAGCGATCCAGGAGGCTTATTCAGGTTCAGTAACTCTTTATATCTTTGCATGGCTCAATTAAACGGGGAATAATGATATAGTTGTAGATAAAGTTTGGTACCCAGGGCTAATCGGCATGGAATGGATTGGATTCTCAGTTTTGTCAGATGAGAACAAGAGATTCCTGTACGATGCAGGAGTTTATGAAGACGACGATGATGATGTGAGTAGTGATCCCATTCATTTGTATCACAGCTTCGAGTATTGTTGTTATTATTGTTCAAAGACAAATAAATGGCGCCTCTGGAAATTCATTGGAAAAATAATGTATGTACAGGAAATGGGAGACTTTTTGGATGAGATGGCGGTAATGATGAATGAGACTAAGGGGCAGGTGAGTCATAAGAGTACTCAGGATCTTAAACTTATCAATGGCTGAATTCTGACAGTGGGCTTGCTATCCTAGAAAAGATCTGTTTGTGTGCTTATTGTTTTAATCTTTTTCTTTTTCAGGTGAGTGGATCGGAGAGCTTTGAGCAGTTACAAGAGCTGTTCATGGAGATGTTTGAGAGCGATCTCAATAGCTTTCATACACCTGCGAAGCCTTCCAGCAATAAGAGGAATCGATCCGATTTCCACAGGGGCGGAGCCATGAGAAAAGAGGAGATTGCAGAGCCGAGTTTCATGAGTTCGAGTCCCTTCCAGACACCATCTTTTAGCGGGGGTGTAAGTTTGCATGTCTGTTCTATTTGATTTCTTTGAGGCGAAGATCCGCTCATAATTAAGATCCGTTTAAAGTGGTGGTGGGATGGGTTAGTAGCTAACTTAGACTTAGTCTTCAAGATTAGGAACGAAAAGTCTTATCTTAATTAAAGATTAGGAATGAAGAACGATATTAAGTTGAGTTTTGGTTATTAATGTTTTCAATTAATTAATAATTATTTATATTATTTTAGTTCTAAAATATGTATTTATGGGAAACTCCTTTACAGTCCAGTATGTTTAGATTGATGAATTGGTATTGCGTTGAACTTGAATCACACTTCTTCCATCAATGCATTTAAATGATAATTAATATTTCATTAATTATTTTGTAATATTTTATAATTAATTGGTATATAATATATTAAGATTGTCTATAGGAAATTTTTTTGGGGCAAATTACATTGCCTTTTGAACTCAATGTGTTTTGAACCATTAAGTGTGGTTTGTGGTTTATTGTCTTGATTAGTTGAAGTTTCTCATAACTTGATATGGATCACAGAGGCCTCAATTCTATAATGGCTTAAGTCTAAACCAATTTAGGTCTTGGTCTAAGTCTTGGTCACAAGTTTAAATAATCTAAAGTTTTGATTAAATAATGTAAACTCTAGATTAAGTATTATTTTTTAATAAAGTGTTTGGAAAATGTTGATGGTAAGGTGTGATATTATTCAGGATCTATTTGAAAATTTTGGTGACATTCAATATGGAAAAAAAAATTAATCAAATTTAATTTTTGATTTTTTATGTCAAATAAATATTTGTTTTTATATTTTATACATTTTAAAAACCAAATCTTTTCCCAAATTGAAATGAAAAATGCAGATCAATATTTATTATTGAAATCAAATCTGAAATATTTTCCCACATGATCCATATTTATTGAAGTTAAATCTTTTCCCTACATTGAAATGAAAAATGACTCAATCAATATTTATTAATTTTCATTTAAATTAAATAAATTTTGGATATAAGGACTTGTCCTTAATTAAGGAATGCCTTGTTTTTAATTTAGAATTGGTTTTTGTGTCTTTGGTGCAGGGTCAAGATGATTATGATGTAGGGAATGGAAAGGGAAGAAGAAGAACTGGAAGGAAACATCCAGTGAATTGTTCTGTCAGTGTTGAGCATTGAAGTTTAGAACATTCCTATCTCAAAATTGGTGGTAGGAAGAGGGGCAGGGTTTAGTTGAAGGATTTCATGAACAGGGCCAGGGTTTAGTTGATGGATTTCATTTTCCCAACTGGAGAGGAGGATAGGAGAAGCAGGCACTAAAATTACAGTGCCATCCATTGTTGGATGATAATTTATTGGAAAATTGATGTAAGGAGTACGATGGGATTTATTATGATGATGGATTTCTGTTATCTCTTTAAAATCATGCCATCCAAATCAACGACGTTGTGACCAGTCCGTTTACGATTTGTTTTTAGTATCTTCATTTTGAATTAATGGCTCTTCTTCATTTATCTGTAGTACAGTAGGTTCTGAGCCATATTTTTCCAATATTCATAAGATATTAATATCTTATATTATTGAATTTTTAAACCTAATTTCTATGCACCGCATGATATTTTTGGTTTAGTTTATTCTTTCCCAATTAAAGTTTATAAAGTGTAAATTTATATTTTTAGTTTAATTTATTCTTTCCAAATTAAAGTTTATAAATGGTTAATTTTAGTTTGTTTCACGATGAGTATTTACTTTTATTTTATTATTTGAAGTAGAATTATTTCAAGTATCTATATAAGATGTATTTTATCTTAATTAATATAAGATGAGTTTTTCCTCAGTTGACTTAATATTACAAATTGTTATAAAAAAATTTCAAGTATTTATATAATGTATTTTAATATTAATCGATATAAAATAGTTTTTATTTTTATTTTATTATTTCAAAATAGATTTTTTTCAAATATTTATTAGGATGTATTTTTGAATTGAGGCTTCTGTGATCCATCATAGATATAAGAACTTTGGCGTAAATCATATATAGAAAAACCTTTATCTTTCTATATGTGATTTACGCCAAAGTTCTTCTTATAAAGATGTATTTTATCTTAATTAATATAAAGTGCCTCGATTGACCTAATATTACAAATTGTTATAAAATTCTTTCAAGCATCTATATAATGTATTTTAATGTTAACCCATATAAAATAGCTTTTCCTCAATGGACCTAATTTGTAATTACAAATTGTCATATTTTATATGCAAAGGTTACATTTTACCTTCCTTACTATTGTGATATATCTGGATTTTGTTTGTTTGTTATTATTGGCTTGGTTCTTTTTCATTTATATGTAGTAGGGTAGGCTTTGAACCATATTTTCCCAATTTTCATAAGATACTAATATTTTATATTATTGATTTTTTAAACATGATTTCTATACATTGCATCATATTTTTAGTTTATTTTTCCTAAATAGAAGTTTATAAATTGTAAATTTATATTTTTAGTTTAGTTTATTCTTTTTTAAATTAAAGTTTATAAATGTTAATTTTAGTTTGTTCCACCAAGGGTATTTACTTTTATTTTATTATTTTAAAGTAGAATTTTGTCAAGTATCTGTATAGGATGTATTTTAATTTTAATTAAAATAAGATGAGTTTTTTCTCAATTGATTTGATGTTACAATTTTTTTAGTACGAAAAAAAGCCAGATTAAGCCAGATTTTATACTAATGTAAGATCAGCCACATATTACTAATATTGCAAATTGTTATAGAATTCTAAAGAGAATTCTTTCAAGTATCTATATAATGTATTTTAATGTTAATCAATATAAGATAGCTTTTCCTCGTTTAATCTAATTTGTAATTACAAATGGTTATATTTTATATGCAAAGGTTACATTTTACCTCGCTTAGTATTTTGATATATGTCGATTTTGTTTGTTATTATTATAGTTATGAAGTGCATTATCCTGACCTAATATTACAAATGGTTACATAAATTCTTTAATAAAATGTATTTTAATGGTAATTAATATAATATGAGTTTTTTCTCAATTGACTTAATATGACAATTTACAAATTGTCATATTTTATATGTAAAAGTTACATTTTACCTCGATTAATATTTTGATATATGTCGATTTTGTTTGTTATTGATGATGATGATGATGGTTAACGTTTGCTGAGACCAAACATTGGTTTATTAGATCTAAAGAAACAAATTATTTATTTTGATTTAAAATTTTATTCCTATGCTCAAAAAGTTTGGAGAGAAGCCTTCCTCCGAGCTCACTATAATTTTGACATTGTAAAAGGCTAGGAAGGTTAGTGTTGTAACCAAGATTGTGAAATTGAGATCTAATGTGGTTGTACGTGGGGCACTCTACGAGGAAGTGGTTTTCATCTTCGATGTTCATATTCTCACATATATCGCAGACCCTTTCCATCCATGGCGTTTTAGGAACTGGCCAACGACTTGTTTCACTATGGAGCTAATGAGAATTCATTTTAATCTTTGCTATATTAATTTTCTTCTTTGAGCTAGTTAAAATAGAGGGATACTTTTGATCTTCTAGAGTGGGGTTGATAACTTTCTTATAATAACTTGATTTTCTTTTAGTCGCTAAATCTTTCTCACACCACATTTTTTCTTTGAACTTAGAAGTAACAATATTTTTAATGTTATTTATGTTTTGTAATGCATCATTCTCGTTGATCTCTCAATAGTTTAACCAGTCCTTTGTGTCTTTATGCCACCTTCGATTGAGTCTTAGGTGGTTTTGGCTGAAATTTAAAGCTAGCTTAGGAAGTTTATGATCATCTATGTTATTGAGTTTGTGCTTGTACAATAGAAATCTAATCATAGCTAGGCTCTCAATAGGGGAAAAACTTACTTCTATAAGGAGAATAGGATAGGGTGTATTACTTTTAATTTTCAGGTTATAAGTTATAAAACACTTTTGGATTTGCTCAATCTTTTTCCATGATTCTCTTGAGATGTTGCAACCCCAAACCTCATAGCCATGTAAGATAATAGGAGTGACTAAAGTTTCAAAGAGGAACTTCTTTTATTCCACATTACGAGGTTTGTTTTACAATTATTTTGAAGACCAAAATAAGCTTTCCACCCCCATTAATCATTTTCTCAATGCTATGGTTCCAATTGAGCTTGTGGTGAATATCAATTCCTAGGTACTTGTAAAAATACACTTCCTTCAAGTTATTATTGTCATACATAAAATTAATGTAAGTGTCCTTCTTAGATTTGATAATCATAACTTTTGTTTTGTCAGTGTTAACAGTGATACCCATGGTAGAGCAAAAATCCTTAAGAACCCTGAGTTGCTTATCAAGATCAAATGGGCACCTTGCAAAAAGAACAATATCGTCAGCTTAGAGGAGAAGGATGACGACTATCCTAGCTAAGATCGTGCTATCACATCCTTCTTCCTCTAAATAGCCTTTGAGCTTATCGATGTAAATGCCAAATAGGGTAGGGGAGAGAGGGCAAACTTGTTTAACTCCGATGTTACACTTAATATCTTTCGACCACCCTTCATTGATCTTTAGCTTGGCAATTACATTCTCGTATAACCTTATAGTGGCAGTTTTCAACTTGAGAGCAACTTTTAGCGCTTCTAATCTATTTCAAAGGTTGTATCTAGGAACCATATTGAAAACCTTTCTAAAGTCCACAAAGCAACAAAATAAATTGGATTTATCATTATAACATTCCTCCGCAATGATCTTAAGCGTAACGAGGTGGTTTGTTGTTGAGTGATGTCTTCTGAAACTTGCTTGGCCTTTAACTTGCTTACCTTCACTTTCAAGCCATATTCTTAATTTATTTTCCAAATTATTACCATATAACTTGGCTAAGAGAGGGCTGATCATAATTGTCCGATAATTAGAGGGGTTATTTGTATTCCCACTTTTAAAAATAGGAATAATGAGGTTCTCAGTTCAAGTTTTAGGGAACCTTTGCTTGATTGCTTGATTGAAAAGCTTGTGGATGTGGGGGATGAGAACAGGACCTCCAATTTTTAAGATTTCTGCTTGGTAACCTTCAATGTCCTTCGCTTTCTTATTAGCGAGGTGATTAACCCCAAACTTAATGTTTTCTAAAGAGAAAACTTCTTTCGTTGTGAGCAGGGTTTCCAAATTATCCATGACATTTGGAGATTCATAAAGCTTTTTAAGATAGGAATGCCAATCCTGAAGAACAATTTTATTATTATCTTTAGTCTTTCTAGTCAGAATCTACCTCCAAAATTTCTTAGGAGTTACCTTAGAGAGGTGTAAGAGATTATCTTGTCTTTGACGAATGTACTGTCTCTTTTTTCTTTTAGTTAGGGCTTTGTATATTTTTATCTTGTCCATTTTAAGAGATTCATCAACAACTTCCTTAATTGCTCTTCTCGCAATTTTACAATCTTTGTCATACCATGGATTGGTTTTGCTATTTCTTTTATTATTTGAAACTTCAATTGAGAACTTGTTAATAGAATATGAGAGGGTTTTAGTAAAATTATGATAGAGGTTTTCTATGTTGTCTATACTAGATAAAGGAAGCAAATTAGTCTTTAATTCATTTAGAAAGTGATTGTTTTTATTTCTATCAAATATCAAGTTTTTTTGTCTGTAAGTATTATTTTTGGTGGGAACTCTATGCATGACAAAATTGAGAGTTATAAGTAAAGGCTTATGTTCAGAGTCAGGTTCGTGGTCGTTTAAGATGTCAAAATTTATTATTTCGTTGTATAATGGGAGATCAGAAATAATTTAGTCTACCACGCTGCTACCAATTCTATGGATGCAGGTCATTTTGCTGGAATTGGGCCACTTCTTTAGACCATTTCAAATTAAGAGATCTTGAGCATTACAGAGCTTGACTAGCACCGATCGAAACAAATTTTCCTCGAGGTCTTCAGAGCTCCTTTTGTACCTACTAGCCAGAGTAGGGTTTTCGTCTAACCAAAGAGGACTAGGGTTGGAATGATTGCTTAAAATAATAGCTTGGTTGTTTGAAGTTCAAGCATTAAAGTCACCTATTAAAAAGATATTACCGTCATTCCTTAGGCTAGAAATATCATTCTCTAAACCATTGTAAGGTTTAGTTTTATCTAGATTCTTCTTCTTAAAGAAGTTGGAATTGATGGGGGGGAAATAACATACTGCTATGTAGGACTTTATATTATTAATGTCGCTGATCTCTATCCAACTATATTGGTTGTGAGGGTCGTTTTTATAAATCCTAGCATGGGGGGAGATGTTCTTCTTAATGTAACAAGCTATTCCCCCAATGCCTCTACGGGAGGATCGCTTGTCCCAGGTAGACCATAGTGTAAAGCCATCTATGTTAGGGATCTTAGATTCTTCGTGCTCCCAAGTTTCAACAAGTAAAATAATATCAACATCATTTGAAATCCAACTTGGCTTGGGGCCTTTGTTCCATGGGAAGCCCTGACAGTTCCAAGAAAGGATCCAGAGCATGTTTAATTGCTATTGATTACTATCTTTTTGGTTTCGAATAAAGGCTTTTCTATTTCTGATTATTGCCCATTTTCCTTCCTTTCTAGCTTCTTTACTTTTTGAACCTCCTTTCTTAATTCTGCTTGATCTTATGGAATGCGATCTTCATTTATGAATATTCCCGTTTTTTTTAGACTTGAGGTTTTACTAAGTATGTTGTACTTATGATCAGTGGAGCTCACCTTTATGTGGATTAGTCTTCTTTTATTCTCGGTTAATTTCCCCAACCTTGTTGCTTTTGTGAGACACGCTGTTTCAATTTGTAATCTATTATGTAATTCTATCTGGGCTAAGGCTAAAGTATCCTCATCTACTTCCTCTTTTAAACCGAAGATTATAAGGTTCAAGGCCCTTACATTCATGGTCTAATTCTATTATTTTTTTCATTTCATCTTTAATTGGTTTGATATTTAATTTATCTACCACATTATTTAGGGTGAGGCGGCTATTAACTTTTTTTTCTCATTCTTTAATCATGTCTTTCATTTTAAGACTCTCTAAAGTATCAACATCTTCTCGCTGGGATGGTTGGTTAGTATCTTGGTTTTGTTTTTTAATAACCTGTAATCTAGTCTCCATTGCCTCCATTTTATTCTCCAGTAGTTTTATTTTATTTTTTATTTGTTTTTGGATCGTGTCTTCAAGAGATGCAAATTTATTTTCCAGCATGGCTTTTAACTCTTTTTGTAGTTTGGTTTTTTTTTCTTCTCTACGTTTCTCTAAAGACTCTATATACTTATAAAGGCCTTGTAGAGTAACTGTGCTAGGTCTACCATTGGTAATCTTTGGTAACTATGGTGAAATATTCATACTTGAAATTATATGAGCAAATATGTATTAGAAAGCAAAAGATAAGGAATGTGTGCACGTGATATCAGCAAAACTTGACTGCAGATTGCCCGTGCCCATCGCAGCCCGTAGACCGGAGATGCGGGCCACAGAACCTGGGTTTAAACGCCGAAGAATATATGTGAGCCTCTGCCTTGGTCATATAGCGAGCCTCAGAACTGATCACCGAAGATGCGAGCCTTATGGTCTTATATCGTAGAGGAAGTGTATATATAAGGTACGTGTTTAACTCTTTCATCGAGCTTCAGAACTCTTTCACCGAAGAATATATGTGAAGAATGTGAGGAAGTGTACATATAAAGTACGTGCTTAACTCTTTCACCAAGCCTTAGAACTCTTTCACTAAACAATATATGTGAAGAATGCGAGGAAGTGTATATATAAAGTATGTGCTTAACTCTTTCACCGAGCCTTAGAACTCTTTCACCAAAGAATATATGCGAAGAATGCGAGGAAGTGGATATATAAAGTACGTGTTTAACTCTTTCATCGAGCTTCAGAGCTCTTTCACTGAAGAATATATGCCAAGGATGCTAGGAAGTGTATATATAATGTACATGTTTAACTCTTTCACCGAGCCTCAGAACTCTTTCGCCGAAGAATATATGTGAAGAATGCGAGGAGGTGTATATATAAAGTACGTGTAACTCTTTCACTGAACCTTAGAACTTTTTCACTGAAGAATATATGTAAAGAATGCGAGGAAGTGTATATATAAAGTATGTGTTTAACTCTTTCACCGAGCCTCAGAACTCTTTCACTGAAGAATATATGCGAAGAATGCGAGGAAGTGTATATATAGAGTACGTGTTTAACTCTTTCACCGAAGAATATATAGAGTACGTTTTAACTCTTTCACCGAGCTTCAGAATTCTTTCACTGAAGAATATATGCGAAGAATATATAAAGTACGTGTTTAACTCTTTCATCGAGCTTCATAGCTCTTTCACCGAAGTATATATAGAGTAAGTGTTTAACTCTTTCACCGAGCCTCAGAACTCTTTCACCAAAGAATATATGCGAAGAATATATAAAGTACATTTTTAACTCTTTCACCGAAGAATATATGCGAAAAATATATGAAGTATGTGTTTAACTCTTTCACCGAGCCTTAGAACTCTTTCACCGAAGTATATATAGAGTACATGTTTTTAACTCTTTCACCGAGCCTCAGAATTTTTATTAGTAGGAGATTAATGTTATACATAAAATTAGTGTAAATGTCCTTCTTAGATTTGATAATCATAACTTTTGTTTTGTCAGTGTTAATAGTCATACCCATGGTTTAATTATTATAGTTATGAAGTGCATTATTTTCGTTTTAATATGGATAATGCATAAAAATTAAATCACGACTTTTATAACGTTAGCATAAAATATGTTTTATTAAACAAACTATACCTAAAAATATAACTAAAATAATAATCATATTATATATGATAAATTTAAATTATATATATAAAATATAAAATTTAATTTCATATTAACTATTTAGGGCATCGTGTGCAATGTCTTTTTTTCATGGCTTTTGAAAACTTAAAAGCTATCTAATATTAAATTGTCATACTCTAATATAAAACAACTATTTTGTGAAGGGTAGAAAGGGTAGAATTGAGGATGAATTTATTTGTTTATTTTTTAAAATATTTATAAAATAATAATGATAAATAAATAAATTAAATAGAATTCTAATTTGGATATCTTAGATTAAAATATTTATAAAATAACGATTATAAATAAATAAATTTAAGAGAAATTTAATTTGGATATTTTTAAAAATAATAATTATAAATAAAAATCTGAAAATCTTAATTTTAATCTTAAATAAGTAAAAAAAATTTATTATTTATTAATTATTAATTATTATTATAAAATATTGAATACATATAAAAATTAATAATTTTATTTTTATTTTTAGTTTGGAATGAGAATTATATGTGGTTACACCAAAGACAATTATTTCATAAAAATCATAATAGACTAGGGACCATGCCTCAAAAAATTTCAATTCACATAATTGAGAAACTAATTATTTACCATACAACTCGACTAAAATATTTTAACATAAAATTATTAAAACAAAGTATTTATATAATACCAAGCACTTATCATGGGACACTTTGTGACGAGGGTTTGGTGGTCTAGGGTTTTTGTAAAATTCTGAACTTGCAAGTGCGTCACAACAGAATTGACCCAACCATTGTCACGTTGATCTTACTGCTCAGGATATCCTCTGCATGTCAGGTTCCTTAAGGAGGGGCCCAACCATCTCCTTTAAGAATGTTCTCTAGGGTTCCCACTGCCCCCCTACGCAGGATGACAAACCTAGATTGCAGGGTCACACCACACAACAAGATACCCTTGCTTTAGGTGTGCAATGACAATCAAGGCCTAAAGGATGGTGTTTACTGAATGTGACAATGAACCCACGGGTGATCATACCCAATGACCACTTGGAAAAATCGCGTCAATTTATGTAGGATCATGTGATTATCTATAAATTCATGGGCATCTGGCCCAAGGAACATGAGATCCTTTGATGGATCAACCAAAAAATGTCAGCTGAGGACCCTTGTCGAGCTTCGATTGCAGGCTAAAGGATTCTTCACGGTCATTTTCCATAACTTGGAATATCAAAAAGGGGTGTTTAAAGGAGGCCCATATTTTTTGAACAACGTTGGACTATTCATGCGATAGTGGGAGCCTTGCTACATCTTAAGCAAGGCACAGTTTTTGGTTGCCCCCATATGGGTTCGACTTTACTCTCATCTAGAGGAATTTTGAGAGTTGGATATACTAGAGTCTATTGGTAACTCCATTGGGGAGTTTGTGTATGTCTTAGAAATAACCAAGAAACAAAGACAAGTCCCTATACCCGCATCTATGTCTATATGAGCATCTCAAAGCCCCTGACAGAATCGGTAGAGATCGAATACCAAGATGAAGTATGAAACTAACAATTGGACTATGAGCACATTCCTTTCTGATGCAGGCTCTACCATGAATATGGACACTTATTCAAAGATTCCCCTCTATACCCTAAAGAAGTCCTTGTTCCCCCTTTAGATCTGATGACAAATGGGTTCAAGGAAGCACCCAACAAGAAGAATTGTGGTGGAAAAGGGTCAAACACCAAAACTTAATCAAAGTCAGGAAATACCTCCCAAACGAACCCTAGTTTGAATCCATTCTTATTTCTCTTAGATCTCATTGATCAGGGTAACGCTTCAGGGCCGAATCAAGCTCTCCAGACTCATCAAATAATGGAGTTGGAAGGACCATGTGAAAATCTTAAGGAGAAGCAATTGATGAAATAGAAAGCCCTGGAAACAACCAAAGAGGGACTCAAAGATATCTAGCAGCTTCTCATGCAAGTTTAACTTGCTCTGGAACAGGCAGATATGACTATGCAATTAAACACTGAAGAGACAATAATGCTTGCTTTCTTAAAAATTTGGGCCAAGGTGGGCATGAAAGACATTCCAATAGTGCAACTCGACTAATTCCAATGAATCTACACTAAATAAGAAAAAAAGAACAAGAAAACTTTAGAACGAAATACTAATTCCTCCCTCGTCATCAAAGGTGGCCCCTTACATTTGACACGCCTAGATGCCAAATCCAGTTGTTTTAGGTCCCTATAATACTAGTGTATTCCCTTATTATTATTGTCATTGTAGCCCCTTATTATTATTTTTGTGCCCATGTTGTCCCCATATTGTTATTATTGTGCCCCATAAAATCCTACTATTGTTATTTTTGTGTTCTTACATTATTATTGTTATGTCGACTCTGATTATATTTTGACCCCTTAGACTCCTATATATAGAAAGGAGGCCTTGTCATTTGGACCTTCTAAGGACTGTTCATTTGTGTAATGTAAAGGAGGTTTCCCCCTTGAGGAAGCTACTTTTGAAGTTGTTGATTTATTTAATTCTTTTATTTTGTGAGCTGGTTGCATAACAATTGGTATCAGAGCCTTGGATTCTAGGGTTTCACTGCTTCAAACAGGCCATCACGAAATTTTCGCTATAATTTTTTTTCTAAGAAGCTTCAAAAGTTGAAATTAAAAAATATTTGATCTGAAATCATGATGAACCTCGGGACTGAATTTCAGATCTTGTTTTGCTATATGTTAGGATATATGAACTGAGGAAGTTAGGGTTTTTGCAAGCTCCCGAATTCGATCTCAAACAGGTCACCTTGGGAAAATCGTCATAACTTTTTCTCTGAGCATCAGATTGGAATTTCATAAAAAGTTGCAGAAAGAGGATGGACTTTAGTTTTTTGTGTATTGTTTCCAGGTCTAAAGGTCAAAACAAGGACACGTGGAAGGTTGTAAAAGTTCGCTCTACTGAACTAGTCTATAATCAAGTCATCGTGGGAGATTTGGCATCACTCGTTCTTGAGGAATCCAATATTGATCAAACTAGTGGGGTTAGAAAGAGGACTCAAAGGGCTACCATAGACGCAATTTTAGACTTTGGAGATCTGAAATTACAAAGATACAACAGATTCAATATCGAGCTTCTACAAAGTGAAAAAATGTGTGGAGTGTTTTTTAAAAAATTGCATAAGTTTGGTTTGAAAAATTAGTTTGAAGTGATTCAAAGGGCATAGTGAAGCATAATTATCATTAATTGATACTCCGAAGAAAGAAAATGGAAACACCTAGTAAATAACCTGAAATATCTAACATGACTCATGAAGAAGAGGAATAAATGCAACATGATATATCAAAATTATGAGACCAAGTACAACAAATTTCACTCTCACAAAAAGTAACAGAAGCTAAGATGGGTGGTTTAAAGAAAGGCGTGGAAGCCAAGATGAATGGCGTGGAAGCTAAGATGGATGGTTTAAAAGTAAACATTATAGATTTGAAAAAAGACATGGAAGATTTGAAAGGAGGTTTGGAAAAGTTGCTACAAGAAATGCTTCCTAATGGCGAAAAGGTAGTAGAGGAAACTCATGATGAGAAAAAAAGAAATGTTAGTCATGGTTTCATAGACTCTAACATTGGATTGAAGACCCACCATGTTCCAAAGATCGATATGAGGAAGTTTGATGGCAAAGATCCCATAACATGGATACTATAGATGGAGTAATACTTCGATCTCCATAATGTGCAAAAAACACAAAAGATAGACATTGCGACTTTATATTTAGAATCTAATTAGTTTGTATGGTATCAATGTCTTTGCTCTCGTAAACAAATCATCACTTGGGAAATTTCTATGGAATAAATGATAACACATTACGAGGATACAAAAAGTAACACCTTTTTTAGCCAATGGATAAATCTCAAACAAAAGGGTTCAATGGTGGAGCACATTGAGGACTTCCAAAAATTGAATATAAGGGTAAAATATATTCTAGAGGAGCATGTATTTGATATGTTCATATGGACTTTAAAGGACAACATCCAATGCGAGTTTCACCTTTGGGAACCTGATTCTTTGGAGAAGGCATTTAGGTTGGCAAGACAAATTGAAAGAAAAATTATGGAAACAAGGAAGCCTACCAATCACAACTATAAAGATGGAAGTGTTGTTCCCCCTAGCCTTCCACAACCTACAAGGTTGACACCACAACAATTGGAAGGAAAAAGAGCAAAAGGGCTTTGTTACAGTTGTGATATCAAATACACTGAAGGTCATAAGTGTGTTGAGAAGAAATTATTTTACATAGACTGTGAAGAGGAAGAAGAAAAGGAACAAGAAACATCAAAAGAAGATGATACACACCAGGAACAAACCCTAGATAAAGAAGAAATGACGACCATATCTTGTAATGCATTGGTCAGAATTACCACTCCTTAAACTATCAAGATAGAAAGATATATCAAGAAGAAAAAGGTAATGGTGTTGATTGATTCGTGCAATACTCATAATTTTAATCATTGTAAGATAGCAAAGGAATTGAACTGCTTCCTATATCCAACACCAGAGTGTCAAGTGATGGATCCAAATGGAGGAACCGTAAATTACTTTGGAAAGTGCCATAATATCAAGCTATCCATGGGAGAATATGTGTTGAATAGTCCAATGTTTTCCATTCCAATGGGTGATGTTGATGTTGTACTGGGAGTCCAATGGCTACAATATTTAGGTACGATAGCTTTTAATTTTCAAGAAATTTTTATTTTATTTTATTTTATTTTATTTATTTTATTTTTATTTTTATTTTATTTATTTTATTTTATTTTATTTTATTTTATTTATATTTTTTATATTTTATTTTATATTTTATATTTTTATTATTTTATATTTATATATTTTTATATTATATATATATATATATATATATATATATATTATATTTTTTTTTTTTTTTTAATTTTTAATTTTTTTTTTTATTTTAATTTAATTTAATTTAATTTTTATTTATTTATTTTTTATTTATTTTATTATTATTATTATTATATTATTATTATTATTTTATTATTTTTATCAGAAGGAAAGAAAATTGAATTAAGGGGTATCACAAGGAAACTAGGAAATATAATCAACTCTAACGGCATGACAACGCTTCTAAATAAAGAACAATGTGGCGTAATCGCACAATTATGTTTGCTAGAAGTTCCCACATCGAAATCATCTATCTCTCTAGATCTCCAAAAAGTCTTGGACAATCATTCCAAGGTATTTGAGACTTCTAAAGGCCTCCTACCTATTTGTGATTATGATCATGTTATTCATTTGATTCTAGGAAGCGCTCCTCCAAACGTCAGGCCTTACAGATATCCCTATGGCCAAAAGAGTGAAATTGAATGTATGGTCGCAAAAATGCTAGACGCTAGTATAATTCAACCTAGTCAAAGTTATTTCTCTGCTCCAGTAGTATTGGTGCAAAAGAAGGATGGATTAGGGCGCATGTGTCCAGATTATAGGGAGCTCAAAAAGCTCACTATTAAAGATAATTTTTTCATTCCTGTCATTGTTGAATTATTGGATGAATTGCATGGAGCAATTTACTTCACCAAGTTGGACCTTTGTTCAGGATATCATCAAATCAGAATGAAGACTGAAAACATTCTGAAAAAAACATTTAGAATTCATGAGGGTCATTATGAATTTTTGGTCATGCCTTTTGGCCTTACCAATGAACCTTCTACATTTCAAGGTTGATGAATTCCATTTTCAAACCCTTCCTTAGAAAATTTGTGTTGGTATTTTTTGATTAAATACTAATCTACAACAAGTCTTGGAAGGATCATACTCAACATGTTGATAGAGTGCTCAAACTATTGGAGGAGAAACAATTATATGCAAAAACCTCCAAATGTTTCTTTGGAGTACAAGAGGTGGAATATTTGGGTCATATTGTATCTCATGAAGGTGTTAACGTAGACCCTAGCAAAATTAAATCTATTAAGGAATAGAAAATCTCCACATCCATAAAGCATCTGCGAGGATTCATTGGGTTGACAGGGTATTATTTCAAGTTTGTTAAGAATTATGGGAGAATAACAACTCTAACAACATTACTGAATAAATATGCATTTTCTTGGACTCCAGAATCAATGAAAGCCTTTGAACATCTTAAAGAGCCAATGTGTTGATGAGCCCTAGAAATGGGCAATTAAATGGGCTCATTCTGCCTCTTATTTCGACTTAATCCACCATTTTCATTAGTTTATTGCATGTTTTTGAATATATTTATGCTAATAGAGTGACTTGGGTTAGTCATTTTGCCATGTAGTCTAATATGCGCCTTATGCAGATTTTTTGGTCAATTTTGGGCAAAGTCAAGGGATTTATGATAAAATGGCAGTCAAAATTTGAGGAAAACAGGGAAGAGGACTTGTAGGGGATGTCTCCTTCATTTATGACCCCTTTCCTCGAATCCTCTATCAGCGACTCGGAGCACAAAGGTCCACATTGATGATTCCAAGGGGCAACAGAGCAAGTAAAGTGGGACTGCTGTTTATCTCCAGCTCTAGGAAGCCGAGTTCCTTGATTTTAGGAGGACTGTTGGAGGACTCCATTTGTCTAAATAAGGAGGCTTAAAGGCTTAGTAGGTTAGCCAGTTATTAGTATATTTTCACACTTTTGTGCAGCGTTGTGTTCAACTCATTTTCGAGTTCCTTTTTGAGAAAAGATTATGTAATGTAACTGATATTTTTGATAATGAAGATGAAACAGTTTTTGAGCCAACACTGATCTCTTTCAAAGGGATGAAGCTCCTGTGTTAGGGCCCAACCCAAGCTGCCCAGTACCTCCTATTGTGTACTTATATGTTTTTGCTTCAGTTCATGAGTTAATTTCTGTTACATAGATTCATTTCACTTTGTTAGATTAGGTTGCTTTTGATGGTTAGTATAGGTTACTGCAATGAAAGAATAAGATTCAAAAAGGCCAACAGCAGGTCTTGATCTCCTTTCTCCCTTCCTGGGACTATGATATGAGGTCAAGGCATTATTGCTGCCAACAAAAACATAGTTTTTGCTCTTCCATGCAACTGCTAGTGTGATAAATTGATTTGAAAAGATTGATATTGGTTCAAATTCAGTTGCTTAGATCATTTCCTGTTATTTTACCATAGTTCTCCCCGCATGCTTTTCTGTTCATAGGTTACTGTTCAAAATTTTCTGTTTTTAGGTCAGAAATTAGGTCAAGCTAGAGAGATTTCATTTTTTTAGTCATTTCTTTTAACAGTTTTTGTAAGTAGATGTGCAGATCTCTTGCAGGACATCTCAGCTCACCATACATCCATAGAACAACCAGCACCAGCTCACTTCTCATAGATTTCCCAACTCATTCGCAACATTTCGCCAATCTGCCCTAATTTCTGTGTTTTTTTCATAAAGCTGCTTTCTTGCCATTTGAACAAATCCAACCATCACGCTCGTTCTTGATCTTCCTTGACAAGTTATGGACACCTCAACAACTTCATCTAGCCTTCAGTTCTCCTTTCCATCACTTTTCCACCTTCAAAACTCAAAAATATCTCTCAGCCTCCTCCTGTAGATCCTCTTGTAGATCCCTTGTAGCCTCTTGCAGAATTTCCTGTGAGTGATTTTTCGAAGTCCGATCGCTATGAAAGTCTTCAGAAGGGTACTAGGGGCTTCTTAGGACCTCTCCACACCTTCCTCCATCTCTGCAACAACTAGCTCCACCTTCCTTCGCCACCAAACTTCTGCACAATCACAACTAGATAAATCACAAGCATAATGTTTTCACATAAAAACACTCAAAAGCACAAAAAGATGTTTTTTTCTCATTTCTTTTCAGAAGTAGCTTGAATAAATGAAATTTACCTTTTTAGTAGTCAATAACGTTCATTTCACTAGTTTCATTTCTTGCAAAAGTAGGGTTAGTGGGTAAACTAGGGTTTTCTAGGGTTTGCTAAGGTTTGCGTTTCATTTCAGTTTTCCTTCTCTTTCTGCAAATAGAATAGCCCTATAGAGTTAGTTTTCTTTCATCGTAGTTAAAATTTTTTTATGAGAACTCATAGAAGTTGGCTTAAACTCCTAGTGAACTTGCGCCAACTGACCAAGTGACAGCCTGTAGTAAGAGCTAGTACTTGTGCATACAACACAATCGCTTCCAAGTTTGTTATGAACTACTGGGTTGACAAAAGTAAAGAAGGAAGCCCCAGGAGTTGCAGCAATATTGTTGCAATACTGAAGCCCACCATTCTTTTTGGTGTCGTTATCGAGGAAGCGTTAGAGTATTTTGTGATTACTTCTTTTCTTCTATTTTCTACTGCAACATTCTACTAAGTAGTTTATTTCAGCAAAAGTAGAGTAGTTGTTTCATTTCAATTCTGCAAAAGTAGATTAGGTATTTCCTGCTTTCATTTCAATTCTACAATTTCATTTCAACAAGCGTAGATTAGGCATTTCCTTCTTTCATTTCAATTTTGCAATTTCCATTTTAGCAAGAGTAAAATAGGCATTTCCTGCTTTCATTTCAATTCTGCAATTTCCATTTCAGCAAGAGTAGATTAGTCATTTCCTGCTTTTATTTTAATTCTGCAATTTCCATTCCAACAAAGTAGATTAGTTATTTCCTTGCTTTCATTTCAATTATACAATTTCATCTCAGCAAGATTCATTTCAATTAGTTGCAATTTGTTGTTCAATCCATTTCAATTTTGCAGGTACAAGCAAAAAAAAAAAAAAATCATCCAAAAAGAGATTTCCTTTCATGCCTCATAGGAACAGAGATAATTCAGGAAAATTCCTACCCAACACCTCCACCACATCACTAAGTCACAATTCTCTCTTATTTGGTGGCAGTGATCCAGAAGAACCTATAGGTGAACCACCAGAGATATACGAAGATCCTATAGTAGAAGAAGAGCAAGAAACCATTCCTCCTGAGACCATGGTTGAAAAAAAAACGTTAGAGGAAATGGGGAAATAATAGAGGGTACCTTTCCTATTTGAGAGACTAATGGGGACACTAAAATGAACAACATAAGTCCTTCAGCCTTACCTCACTTCTATGGATTGACTATTGAAGATCCTGATACCTTCTTGTTCGAATTTTATGTTCTCTATTGAACCTATGACTATGAAGAAGATGAATATAAGTTGAAACTATTTCCTTCTTACCCTCAAGGATGCAGCATTGCGCTGGTTCATGGCGTTACCTAGAAACAACATCACAACTTGGGCTCAGGAGCAGCAAGCCTTTAACAACAAATACCAGGACTACTGTAGATCATAGGATACCAAGGAAGAAATCTTCTGAATGACCATGGGAAGTGATGAATCTTTAGAAGACTATGAAGAGATGTTTCAACTCAGTTATAAAAGGGCCAGGTACACACTTGACCCCGAATCTCTGAAGTTGGTCCTGCTTAGAGGAGTCCCTGAATACCTTCTAGATACCCTCCATTTGTTGGCTGGGGGAGACATCTACCAACTACCTTATGATGACATAAATACTGTGTTTAGAAACCATTCTTGGTCAGCCAGAAAGAGAGGTAGGGGAAGTCAACCTTTAGCTAGCACATCCTCATCTAGTTCATCTCTCAGAAGTGAATTTGAGAATCAGCTGGAATATTTCAAGAGCGAGATGAGGTAGACTCTTGCCATGCAAATGGATACCTTGCATATCAAAAAGAAATAAGAGGAAGCCGAAAGGGCTTTAACCATATTTTGTCCTAGGTGCACTAGAAGGCATCCTAGGAACAAATGTCCATTGAACTCTATAGAAGTGTGTTCAGTCTGTGAAGAAAACCATTATACGAATCAGTGCCCTTCCTTGCCCGGACTTAAAGCTGCATATCAAGGGGGCGAAGGAGTCACTGAACCACTCTATTTCATGAACCAAAGGAGGCCACATAGGCCTAGACCTTATTAGCAGGGAATTCAAGGGACATCCCAACCCTATTACCACCCCAGCCAAGCCACTTCCATGCCTTCTTGGGGTCCCTGTGCTCATCCTTCTTGGTCCACACCCCCTCCTTGGTCATATCCATCTCAATACCATGCTCAACCAGTTGCTCATTCATTTCACTCTTATGCTCAGCCATAGCCTTAGTGGAATGCACCTCATCAGGGGTGGAGGCCTCAGTACAACTCTCCTCCCGCTCTTTTTCCTCCACAACCATTGCCTCCTGCTCCACCAAGGAAACCCCAAATACCTAATCAACCGAACCCGAACCCCAATAATAGACAGGCCCAACAGGTATATAGTGGAGAAACATCACGGCTAACCTTTGCTATGGAAATTCAGGAGATTAACCTATGATCTACGAAGGTTCTCCTAGATAACCAACTCCCCCTAAGGAGGATGAGGAAGAAAAATAGGAAAGTGAACTAAAGGCCATTCCACCATTTCCTGAGAGATTCACTGGAACCACACAACCGACCCTAGAAGAAACTGAACTTTTGGGAGAATTGAAACAGTTATGTGTAAAGATACCACTTCTCCAAGCCATAAAGGATGTGCCTATATACAATAAGATGATCAAGGAGAAGTGCTTCATGAACCCAGGTAGGTGCAGAAGAGATGATCCAACTATCAATGTCATAGGACAATTGTTCGACCTGATGTTGGGGTAGGTGATCTGTTTGAAATATCTAGACCTTGGAAGTCCTGTAGTCGATGTCCACATCAAAGGCACCATAATCCCCCACACCCTAATTGATTTAGGGGCTGCCATTAATGTGATGACCAAGGACACTATGCTCAAGCTCAACCTTCAGGGCTCCCTAAGGAAGATCACAACAGTACTACAGTTAGCAGACCGCTCCACCATGACCCCTGAGGGGATTGTGGAAGATGTAATGGTCTCCATCGATTCTTGGGAGTACCCTGCTGATTTCCTGGTTCTCCAACCAAAGGAAAATCTCACTGAGTATCCTCTCATCCTGGGAAGACCTTGGTTGGCTACTGCAGATGCCTACATCAGTTGTCGAGTTGGGAACATGACAATCAAGAATGGGCATATGTCCAAGCAGCTAGTCCTATATCCTCCTACCCAATATTTGTTAGACCATGATTTACCTCTCTGGTTGGAGGAGGAAGATGATGATGAATTCTATTCCACACCATTGTGTGCAGTAGAAGCTACCAGGGGGGCCCACAAACTGAAGATGATCTTATTGAAAACTTGATTAAGAATCCACCTCCCAGTGTGTTTCCATTAGAAGAGCTAGTGGAAGAAACCCAGGCCAATCCTTTAGTTGATCTCTTTGTGGCTGATCCAACCTCTCTCTGAGTTAAGAATGTGGAATTCAGTCCAGAAAGAACTTTGAAGATCAACACATCCCTATCCACCTCTCAGGAGAAAGAAATGTGTAGCTTATTGAAAAACCACTTGGATGCTTTTGCTTGGAGCTATAAGGAGATGAAGGGAGTGCACCCTTCAGTCTGCACTCATCACATTTACATTAAGGAAGATTGCAAAACAGTTAGGCAACCTCAAAGGAGGATGAATCCAACCCTTAAAGACATTGTCAAAGAAGAACTGCAAAAGTTGTTGGATCCAGGATTCATTTACCCTATCTCTGACAGCGAATGGGTCTCTCCTTTGGTGCTAGTGCCAAAGGAAAATGGGAAGTGGAGAATCTGTGTCGATTATCAAGAACTAAACAAGGCCACCAAGAAGGACCATTTTCCTTTGCCTTTCATAGATCAAATGTTAGATGGCCTAGCAGGGAATAAGTTCTTCTCCTTCCTAGATGGGTTTAATGGGTACAACCAGATCCAAATCAGCCCGGAAGACCAAGATAAGACCACATTTACTTGTCCTTGGGGTACTTTTGCATACCGGGTCCTTCCTTTTGGGTTGTGCAATGCTTCCACCACTTTCCAGAGAGTAGTAATGAGTATATTTGCTGAACTGGTCCATGATTCAGTGGAAATCTATATGGATGACTTTACCCCTTATGGTTCTAACTTCCAGGAAGCTTTGACTAACCTAGGAAAAGTTTTAGACAAGTGCATTGAAATGAACCTGTCCCTCAGTCCTGAAAAATGCGAATTTCTGATGACTAAGGGACCATGCTAGGTCATACAATTTCCCAGCAAGGATTACAGGTGGATCCCAACAAAATTGCCATCATCTAAAGGGTCCCACCTCCTCAAAAGGTAAGAGATGTTCGGAGTTGCCTAGGCTTAGCAGGGTATTATAGAAGATTCATTAAGGGTTTCAGTAAGCTAGCCTCTCCATTGTTTGGTCTTTTGGGAAAAGATGCTGAGTTCATATGTACTGACAACTGTCAAGAGGCTTTAGATACCTTGAAAAGTAAACTGGTCACTGCCCCAATTTTGAGAGTTCCAAACTGGGCCCTACATTTCCACATTCATACAGATGCCTCGAACAAAGCGATAGGAGAAGCCTTAGGGCAAGTTGATGAGAAGCTACCTTATGCCATATATTTTGTAAGTAAAAACTTTTCCAAGGCAGAATTAAACTACACTGCAATCGAAAAAGAGATCCTAGCTGTAGTCCATTCCGTAAATAAGTTCAGACACTACATCACTGGCTATCAAACATTCGTCCACACTGATCATGCTGTAATTAGGTATTTAATGAACAAACCAGATGTAAATGCTTGTATTATTAGATGGTTACTTTTATTGCAAAAATTTGATTTAACCATTGTTGATAACCCAGGTAAGGAAAATGTTGTTGTTAATTTTCTATCTAGACTAGATCTACCTGCAGGTGAAGAAGGAATGGTGGATGATCGAATGGCAGATGAACACCTATTTGCTATCTCAGTAGTTTTTCCATAGTTTGCTGATATAAAAAATTACTTGGTTTCAACACAGTTTCCGCTACACCTGTCCTCAAAAGAGAAGAGCAAGATCGTGAGGAAAATACCCCATTCACCTGGATTGGGGGAAATCTCTTCAAACTTGGCCCAGATCAGATTTTGAAGCAATGTGTCAGGGAGGAGGAAGTTTTTGACATTCTCCTAACTTGTCATGATGGGCCCTGTGGGGGCCATTTTACAACAAAGAGGACTGCCTTCAAAATTCTGCAAGCAGGTTACTATTGGCCTACTCTTCATCAAGATGTCAGGAGATATATTAGCCAATGTGACCGATGTCAAAGGATGGGGAAACCTACTCCAAGGGATGAGATGCCCCTGCAACCTTAAGTGACTTTCGAGCCATTTGAGATGTGGGGCATGGACTTTGTGGGTCCTGTCAACCCTCCTTCAAAATAGAAATCTTACATCATTGTATGCACTGATTATCTGACAAAATGGGTAGAAACAAAAGCGATCAAGGCAACAATAGAAGAAAAAGGAGCTGAGTTTTTGAGAGAGAATATCTTCTACAAGTTTGGCTATCCAAGAGAATTAGTCACAGATCAAGAGAGTCAGTTTACCTCCAATCTGATTGAAGACCTGCTCACACATCACAAAATTAAGCATAGAACTTCCACCCCTTATCATCTGCAAATAAATGGACAGGTGGAAGTCACTAATAGAGCTTTGGAAGGAATTTTGACCAAGGTAGTGAGCAGCAGCAGAAAAGATTGGTCAAATCGATTGGTTGAGGCCACCTGGGCCCATAACACCACCTGGAAAACCATCATAGGGTTCACACCCTATGAACTGGTCTATGGGAAGAAGGCTTTGCTATCAATAGAATTTGAATATAACACACGAAGGATGGCAGCTCAGCTAGATCTAGATCTCAGTCATGCACAAAATGAAAGGTTACTTTAGCTAAGTGGATTGGATGAACAGAGATTGCAGGCCTTTCTCCACTTAGAGGTAGTCCAACTTCAAAGGAAAATATGGCATGACAGACACCTCAAAGGAAAACAATTGGAGATTGGCGCTGCTGTATGATTCAAGATATAAAGATTTCAAGGGAAAACTAAGTACAAGATGGCTGGGACCATACACAGTAGAAAAGTGCAATGACAATGGTTCAATTCTCATGCAGACCATCGATGAAGAAGCCATCCCCATGCTCGTCAATGGGCATAGGTTTAAGATTTACAGGAAGCCCCTCTCCAAGCAAGAATTCATTGAGAATCTGAGTAAAACAGTGTTGGTAGTGGAGAAGGTCTCTGCTTCCACTCCACCCACACCCTAAAAAAAAAAAAAAGAGAATAAAAGATCCCTGGGTGAAAACCTTCTGGAGGCGCCCGGGGCAGGCAGTGAGGGTGAAAACCTCATGTAGGCGCCCCAACTATCTCATACAAAAAAAGAAGAAGAGAAGAAATAGAAAAAACAGAAAAACTAACTTCTTCTGAATGCATTGCAGATTGCAGGAGGGTCACAAAAGAAAAAAAAGGAGATGGTCAGGCTGAATACACCCTTGATAGATCATTTTTCCATCGCCATTGTCTTTTCCCAGGCCTTGGTTTCACTTGTTCAAGAAATTATGCATCCTACAGGAAGCTCTGTGCATTCTACATGAGGCTCCTGTAGAAACTGCAGAGAGCTCGAAATCAAGTTTAGAAAAGAATCAGAGGGTTAGAAATTTGTCCAGAAGATCTGTGGACCTCCCTACCACCATTCATCCCCCCAAATCTCCATTCCATACCTACACCACTGTGTTTCCACTCGCTTCTTTCTTCCCAGCACAGAAAACACAAAAATTCTGTTTCTTTTGTTTTAAAAAAAAATGATGAAGAATAAAACAACAACATCCTTAACTTATTTCTTACCTAGTGCATACCAGTTGCTTTTCTTTTTCCTTCAGAACCTTCCTCAGCTATCTCTTCAGTCCCTGCTCAAACCTCATCCAGAAATTTTAGAGGGAGAAGTAGTTATAGGAAATCCTGCAGGATTCTTGTAACAACTGATCCCCTTAAAAAAACAAGCTCCAAAGGCAAGGTCAGTGCAGCCATAGGTGTCTACAATGCGTAAGGAGCTGTCCCTGATTAGAATATCACCAGCATGAGGTAGCTAGTTCACCAGTTTAGAAGCCATGAGCGCTAACAACAACAATCCATGAATAGAGTACCAATAGGTAAGTGACTAAACCCGTTCCTCTGTTGCATGAATATGATTTAGAAACTGCATGAACCATTGAGATGGTCGTGATTAAATGAAATCGGTGGCCAGCTAACTAGCTACCCTCGTCTAGTTCAAACAAGCCTCGTCCAATTCAAACAACATTCATTGGGTGCAATTGGCACGTGTGTTCAGTCAACTCGGGAAGAAAAACTCAAAACATGTGGTGGCGACGTATAACGGGAATGATGGAAGTGATTGCGGGCATGTGGCATGAAGTATCATAATAGCACTGGAGTAGGGGCCAATGGTCCAGATGAAGATAACGTACCCTTCCTGCCACCTCACCTCGTCACTGTAAAACACGCCATAAGCTTAAGTATGATGCAGTCGACGCCTTCATCAACTTTGTTTCTTTTGCATCGTTGTGCTCTCGACTGCAACAACTTACCTAGCACCTTTAGAACCTCGAAACAATCGCTCTCTATCAGTTTTGAAACCCTTCTGCTTATCAGGCTCTACAGGAGCATTATCACACTCTACAGGAGCGGAAACACAATCTATAGGAGCCTTTCTATAGGAAGGCCAGTGAGCAGCTCTGCAGAGGGAAAATTCGGGATTTTATGCCAAATTCGAGCTCGAAAAAGGAAGGCTCAGAAAACCCACTGTGCATGTTATATATCTACAAAAGGTGGTGGGATTTGAAGCGAAGTGTTGAGTTGAAAAGAAAGAAAAAGTGAGAACAGAAGTCTGCATGTGTTTTTTCGAAATATATATAGTCTCTCCATTTTACTCTCAGCATTGAAAGTCTGTCTCTTTCTCCTTCGTGGTATTCTCTTGTATGAAGAAGTGATGCAACCAGGAATTTAAGCCTGTAAAAAAATGAGTTTTCATTGGGTGGTCTACTTACTTTGTGAAAAGAAAAACAATGTCTTACTCTCTTTTTTTAAAAAAAGAGAAAAAAGATATTGATTTCCTCAAACAACCTGAGAAGTAAATTAAGGTTGAGAACAGAGTTTGAAGGGCAGGAAAGTTACAATTTGTTTTTGTTAAAAATAAGAAACATGAAAAACTCTCTTTGGTTCCAAAAGAAAGCCTCAATTGTTCCTCTATTTCCGAGCTTGAAAATTTGTTGCCTTCCTCCTCACCTGAAACATTCCAGCAGTGTTTAAAACATCATGATAGGGGTTTTATGAGGAAGGAGCCTCTGAATTCAACTAAATTGCATGAACATCCAGAAATGGTGGCCCTCTTTACCAGGTCAAACTGGATGCCTTTCTTTGAGAAATTTCATGGGTATGATGAGGAAGTTACAGAGGAATTTTTATTATCTTTAAGACCCCATTCAAAAACCCATGCTACTGTTAGTTTCAGGGGTCTGACCATAGAACTTACACTAGAGTTCATCAACAGAATTACAAGTCTTCCACTTAGGCTTCCCTGGAGCAAAGAAGAAAAACCACTAGGATAAGTTGCTAAGAAGACCTTTTTCCAGCCTAATGAACATCCTGTGGAGGATAAGAATGGGATCAGAAGGACAAGTATACCTTATCCATGGGGTGAGGTCAGGTATCAGATCATGAAATATATCTCCTGTGAAGGAATATACAGTATAGTCTATGGTTATCATTTCAGAGTGTTACATGAACTAAGATATGGAATGGACCTACCTGCATCTAGAAAACTTAGTCTTCCATATTTTCTCCTCCAATCCTTGATAGAGTGTAGCACCAAATTGAATGCAGGGGTTTCGGACCAACTGGCTCACCATGGGCTCATTAAATTGCTGGTGGAGGATACCCTCCACACTTACACAATCCCTATAGCTTGGGAGATTTTCAGGAACATGACTAAAGAAGATGACATAAAAACTCTCATTGATGACCTTAGTCCATCTGAAAGTGAAGAGGAGGAACAAAAAGAGGAACCTGAGAAGGAAATCCATGAAGAAGCATCGAATATTCAATTGGAAGAAGAAAAAGAAGAAAAACAGAGAGGAGAGTAGAAACATGACACCACCAGAGTTGAACCTAAAGCAGAGAAGAAAACAACATCAAAAGCATAAAAAGGGAAAACCACAGTAGATAAAAGGAAGAGGACAAGAACTAAAAAGAAGAAGCCCAAGAAAGCTCAGAAAAAGGCTACCATAGGAAAGGAAGAAACTCAGCAAGTAGAGGAGAAAACAACACCAGAGACAGCATAAACAAAATCAGAGACAACAGACACAGGCAAAACAACAGATGAAGAAGAAAAACAACAAGAAGAAGTGTCTCCTGAGACACTAGCAAGAGAAGCAGCAACTGCTCTTGCTACACTTAGTACTCCAGCCAAGCAAAAAGGGAAAAGAAAAAGACAACCATCTATGTAGTTCAAAGCTCAAAAGAGGACCATAATCAAGATGGGGAAGCCTCAGCTACCTTCAAAGGAACCCATCATCATTGAGGATGCACCTACTGTAACAAAGGAGGAATCTCCCTCCAAAATATCCATCACTTACAAGAGAGGAAGTCCTAAGACCTCTACCTGGAAAGAAAGAATAAAATTAATGGACTCTAAAGCAGTCCTACAGGAGGCGTAGACCTCTCTACAAGAGACATTGGCAAAGCTCAAAGAAACTGAAAAAATTGAAAAGAAGGCATAAGAACAAACCCAAGAGGAAGATAAGGCAAAAGAAATACCAGAGCCTGGACCTTAACCTAACTTAGGCTCCTACTAAAACCTTCTGGAAGGTGGGAAGATCATCCCACAAAAGTTTGTAGTGCCTCTTTTCTTCAAGCTGGAAAAGGAAAGATTCAGGAACCATACATGGATGCCAATTGCAAAATCAAAAGGGGTAGAAGACATTGGGCACATGGAAAACAAGTTGAAAGAGATGGGAAAAGAATTGAGCATGGTCAAGCATACATAAAGAATCAGAAGAGCTCAATTGGAGGAATAAAATAAAATGTGGAAAAAATAGCTACAAGAAAGGGAACCTCAAGGAGGGAATGAGCTGTGAATCTTAAAAAGATGGAAACAGAAAGAGGAACCCCAGGTAGACAATGAGGCAACAAATAGACAACAACAAGAAGAGGAACCCCAAACAGACAGTGAGACATTGATGAAACAACAACAGGAAAAAGAATCCTAGGCAGAAAATGAAGTATTGATTTTGAAAAGGCAACTACAGGAAAAGGAGGCCTAGTTAGCTTGCATGGCCAGCTAGGAAATATAGGCATTACAGTGCAGGCAACCAGCCAAATCATATGCAATGTACCTCAAAGATCAGTGGCTCCAATTTCAGATTAAGACACTGGCCCAGAGGGTCACAATACCGTTTTAGGATTATGGCCAATTTATGCATTTATGTGATCACAGTTCAGCTGAGGATAAAGCGAAGCTAGCAGAATTTTACCTACACAACATGTCACTTACTGACATGAACTTATGGGATCCAAATGCTGCATTGGGAGACTTGCAGCTAATGGCTATGGCATCTTGGATGAGCCATGAAGAGAAAAGGGCACTAGAAATCCAGAAAATGATGGAAAAAGAGCTAAGTGAACCCCTGATGATTAGAGCAGAACCAACAAAACCCTTGGCTCTCATCTATGCCCACCAACACCTTGCAGCTAATCCTCAAGTTGTCCCTAACTATGTTGACAAGCAAGCCCAGGCTATTACTCATTTTGAGGATATGGAGAGATTGTTTGGCGATGATTGCATTCATGCCTACATGAGAAGGTGGAATACATTGCCACACAGCCTAAGGATCAGGGAGTATCACTCCCCAAACAGGATGAGGGAAGCCATGAGGAGATTGCCCCTGTATAAGCACTTAATGAAAATCTTGAAGGTAAATTGGATTGGCCTTAAATTCAGTCCTCCACTGCTGCTAGGATTGCTGGAAGGAGTAACAGAGGAGGAAGAACAGAAACAATGGGAAGAAGTGGATAGGAAAGCAGGTTTCCATGATAAAGAGGAATACATCACATCAGAGGCTTGGGATGTCAGGGAATCTGTCAGAGCCATTAAGGATGAAGAGTTAGATTAGTTGCTCAGAGGATGAGCAACCCATTCAACAGGGGTGGTGATGATGAGCTCTAGAAATGTGTAATTATATGGGTTCATTATGCCTCTTATTTCGACTTAATCCACCATTCTCAATAGTTTATTGCATGTTTTTGAATATATTTATGCTAATAGAGTGAATTGGGTTAGTCATTTTTCCATGTAGTCTAATATGTGCCTTATGCAGATTTTTTGGTCAATTTTGGACAAAGTCAAGGGATTTATGAGCAAATGGCAACCAAAACTTGAGGAAAACAGAGAAGAGGAATTGTAGGGGGAGTTTCTCCTTCATTTATGACCCCTTTCCTTGAATCCTCTATCAGTGAATCAGAGCACAAAGGTCCACATTGATGATTCTAAGGGGCAGCCGAGCAAGTAAAGTAGGACTGCTGTTTATCTCTAGCTCTAGGAAGCCGAGTTCCTTGATTTTAGGAGGACTGTTGGAGGACTCCATTTGTATAAATAAGGAGGCTTAGAGGCTTAGTAGGTTAGCCAATTATTAGTATATTTTCACATTTTTATGCAACATTGTGTTCAACTCATTTTCGAGTTCCTTTTTGTGAATAGTTTATGTAATGTAATCGTTATTTTTTATAATGAAGATGAAACAGTTTTTGAGCCAGCACTGATCTCTTTCAGAGGGCTGAAGCTCTTGGGTTAGGGCCCAACCCAAGCTGCCTAGCACCTCCCACTGTGTACTTATATGTTTTTGCTTCAATTCATGAGTTAATTTCTATTGCATAGATTCATTTCACTTTGTTAGATTAGGTTGCTTTTGATGGTTAGTATAGTTGTTGTTGTTAGTTTTTTTTTTTTTTTTGGTTCAGTTGCTCAAGTAGGTTGCTGCAGTGACAGAATAAGATTCAAGAAGGCCAACAACAGGCCCTGATCTCCTTTCTCCTCCCCGGGACTATGATTTGAGGTCAAGGCACTATTGCTACCATCAAAAACACAATTTTTGCTCTTCCATGCAATTGCTAGTGTGATAACTTGATTTGAAAAGATTGATATTGGTTCAGATTCAGTTGCTTAGAACATTTCCTGTTCTTTTACCATAGTTCTCCCTGCATTATTTTCTGTTCATAGGTTACTTTTCAGTATTTTCTATTTTTAGGTCAAAAGTTAGGTCAAGCTAGAGAGATTACAGTTTTTTAATCCTTTCTTTGAACAATTTTTGTAAGTAGATGTGTAGATCTCTTGCAAGACATCTCAAGTCACCATACATCCATAGAATAGCCAGCACCAACTCACTTCTCATAGATTTCCCAACTCATTCGCAACATTTCGCCAATCTGCCCTAATTTCTGCGTTTTTTCATAAAGCTGCTTTCTTGCCATTTAAACAAATCCAACCATCATGCTTGTTATTGATCTTCCTTGACAAGTTCTAGACACCTCAACAACTTCATCTAGCCTTCAGTTCCCCTTTCCATCATTTTTCCACCTTCAAAACTCCAAAAATAGCTCTTGGCCTCCTCCTATAGATCCTCCTGTAGATCCCCTGCAGCCTCTTGTAGAATTTCCTGTGAGTGATTTTTCGAAGTTCGATTGCTATGAAAGTCTTCAGAAGGGTACTAGGGGCTTCTTGGGACCTCTCCACACCTTCATCCACCTCTGCAACAACAAGCTCCACCTTCCTTCGCCACCAAACCTCTGCACAATCACAACTAGATAAATCACAAGCATAGTTTTCACATAAAAACACTCAAATGCACAAAAAGATGTTTTCTTCTCATCTCTTTTTAGAAGTAGCTTGAATAAATGCAATTTACCTTTTCAGTAGTTAACAACACTCATTTCTTTAGTTTCCTTTCTTGCAAAAGTAGGGTTAGTGGGTAAACTAGGGTTTACATTTCATTTAGTTTTCCTTCTCTTTCTGCAAATATAATAGCCTTGTAGAGTTAGTTTTCTTTCATCACTGTTAAAAGCTTCTTCTGAGAACTCATAGAAGTTGGCTTAAGCTCCTAGCGAACTTGCGCTAGCTGACCAAGTGATAGCCTGCAGTAAGAGCTAGTTCTTGTGCATACAACACTATCACTTCCAAGTTTGTTATGAACTACCGGGTTGATAAAAGTAAAGAAGGAAGCCCCAGGAGTTGCAACATTATTGCTGCAATACGGGAGCTCACCATGTGCCAAAAATTGGTCTTAGCTACACCATACTTCACAAAAACCTTTATTGTGGAATGTGATGCCTCAGGAAATGAAATTAGTGTTTTTTTAATGCAAGAAGAAAGGCCCATTTCTTTTTAAAGTCATCTAATCAAAGGAAAGATTTTACACAAAGCTATTTATTAGAAGGAAATGTTGGCAATATTACATGCACTTAAGAAAAAGCGACCTTACCTAATGGGAAGACATTTCAAGGTAAGCACGGATCATGATAGTCTTAAATATTTTTTAGAACAAAGATTATCTTCAGAAGAGCAACAAAAATGGGTCGCAAAGATGTTGGGTTATGACTTTGAAATCATCTAAAAAATGGGAAGCAAAATTTTGTTGCAGATGCACTCTCAAGAAAGGATGAGGATGTGGAAGCATTTCTTTGTGCCATTTCTATTATACAACTAGATTGGATAAATGAAGCAAGGGATGAATGGTACAAATATCACTTATACCTCTGTAATAATTCCCAACTCAAACAAAAGGTTCTTTTGGAATTGCACACCTGTCCCTTAGGAGGGCATTCAGGATCTTTAAAAACTTACCACATGGTTAAGAAAGAAATTTTTTGGGATGGCCTTAAATATGATATTCAAAAGTTTGTGGCAGAATGTTTGGTTTTCCATCAAAATAAAGTTGAGACAATTAAGACCCTAGGTCTATTACAACCTTTATCCATTCCAAGTCAACGTTGGGACGAGGTTTCAATGGATTTTATCACAGGTTTACCCAAGTCTGAAGGAAAGAGTGTCATCATGGTGATAGTAATAGAATTACCAAGTATGCACATTTTTGTGCATTATCTCATCCATTTGGAGCCAATAAAGTTGCTACTGCATTTATGGAAACAATTCAAAAGATACATGGAAACCCATAGATTATTGTAAGCGACAAAGATCATATTTTCACTAGAAATTTTTGGACAAAATTGTTTTCTTGTCTGGGTACTCAGTTAACTCATAGCTCATCTTATCATCCTCAATCTGATGGGAAAACTCAGATAGTGAAAAAATGTTTGGAAGGATATCTTAGTTGCTTTGTATCTGATAAACAGACATAATGGGTCAAATGGTTGCCTCTTGCTGAATGGTGGTATAACATTTCCTTCCATATTGCAGCAAAAATGACCCCATTCATGGCACTTTATGGATATCATTCACCATCCATCACATCATATTTAAGAGAAAATTCTATGGTTCAAGCAATGGAAGATCACATTGAGCATCAACAAAAAGTTCTCCAACTATTAAAGGATAACCTGAATTTGGCGCAAAATAGAATGAAACAACAGGCAGATCAACATTGCAACAAAAGAAGTTTTGATGTAGGTGATTGGGTATTTCTATGACTACAACCATACAAACAAATGTCCCTCAAATAAGTTAGGAAGGATAATAAATTATCACCAAAGTATTATGGTCCGTACAAGGTGTTACAAAATATTGGTACTATGGCATGCAAATTGGAACTTCCTACATCTTCCCGAGTGCACCTAGTTTTCCATGTTTCATGCTTAAAGAAGGTTATATGTGACAATATCCCAGTACAAACAATATTGCTAGAACCTAAAGAGGAATGAAAAATCATATTGGAACCTGAAGTAGTCACTACAATAAGAACTTGACAGCTACAAAATCGATCAATTTCAGAGTATCTCATCAAGTGGAAGAACTTACCCACTGAAGATGCCACATGTGAGGAGGAGAATTTTATATAGAAGCATCCATAACTACTCAAGCGTTGAGGACAACACTTTTTGGAAGGAGAGGGGCATGTTAGGTCCCAATAGTACTTGTGTATTCCCTTATCATTATTGTAAGCTTAGCCCCTTATTGTTATTTTTTTGCCCCATAGAAGCCCACTATTGTTATTGTTGTTCCCTTACATTATTATTGTTATGTCGGCTCTGATTATATTGTGACCCCTTAGACTCCTATATATAGAAATGAGGTCTTGTCATTTGGATCATCCAAAAAATTTTCATTTGTTTAATGTAAATGAGGTTTCCCCCTCGAAGAGGCTACTTTTGAAGTCGTTGATCTATCTCATTCTTCTATTTTGTGAGTTGGTTGCATAACAGGCGGAGAAAAAAAGAGAAAAGGGAGGAAAAAATTGCAGGAGATGATTAGAGAACCAGGGGAAATTTTGATCAACTCAAGTCAAAAAATGTGCTCATGAAATACTTTGCAAGATAAACCCCTGATCCCCAATGAAGTTAGTCTTGTGAAATATTAGGGACCTCAACTCCAAGGGGAAGAGGAGGTACCTCAAAGAGATAATTAGACAAGAGAAACTAGACATCATGGTGCTTTAGGAAATTAAAGTTTCTCAGGAAAAGTTGAGCGATTTGCTGGGTCGTTGGTGGCCCTAGGAGGAATGCATGGCATTGGATGCATAGGGAAGTGCAGGAATTTTGGAAATCCTGTGGGATCCTAGAACCATCACCTTTTCAAACTAGGTAGTATTCCCTCAGATTCTATCTTGTATTTTTAGATGCATCAAAATCAATGGAGAATATATGTTTATCGATTGTCTACGACCCTATGACCCTAGGGGAAAAGAAAGGTTTCCTTTGAGACCTTATCTAGCTATGGTCCATTCACATATAGGAGAACATCATAACAACTGGGGACTTCAATATGATTCGTCACATGGATTAGAATAAGGGAGGTATCCGTCATTTGGATCTATCTTCACAGATTTTCCAAGAAGTTATTCAGGAATTGCATACAATGGACTCTTCACTTGGAATAAATGGCGGGGGGGGGGGGTAAGAATCAAATAACATCTAAGATTGATAGATTGTTTTTATCACAACAGATGCTTCATTAGGACCTATTCTTCGAAGTGGCCATCCTCCCTTCTTGGGCTCTGAGCATTGGCCTATTCCACTAGAAATTGACCTTAAAATGGATACGAAGAATCACCCATTCCGTTTTGAAGCCTTTTGGTTTTAGAGATCTGAATTCATTGAAAAGTTAGAGAAATAGTGGGCTAAGATCCATGTCCAAGGATGATGCCACATGGAGCAATTCCAATGGAAACTAAAGAAGCTAAAGAAACATATTAATGAGTGGAATCAGAGAGACTTTGGTAACATCCATAGAGAGAAGAGCCTCAAGGGATTGATGCAATAGATCCAAAAATGGATCATCCAAGAAGGGTTATCTGAGAAGCTAGTTGAAGAAGAGGGACGTGTCCTTAAAGAGCTTGGAAAAAGGCACAAATAGGAATAAATATCGTGGAAGCACAAATAAAGAATTTAACGGTTACGGGAGGGTGAACATAACACTAATTTATTTCACAGATCGATGGTACAACACAGAAAAGGAAATAAGTTTTTTTCTCTAACCAAATTGAAGGGAAAGAGGTTGCTTCAACATGTTGAAATAGTAGAGGAGCTCATCTCGTACTACCTGAATATGCTTTCTAATCCAGATGTTTTATAAGAGGAGGAGATCGCTCGGGTTAAACAATTCATTCCCTGACTGAGATCTGAAGATCAAAACAAGGCGCTAGTGAGGGAAGTATCCTACACTGAGGTGGAAGAAGTGGTCAAATATTTCCCCACCAACAAATCCCCTAGCCCTGATGGATTTATGTTGGAGTTATTTAAAGATGGATGGTCCTTCTTGGGCCAAGAGATTCATGTGTTGGTGGAGGAGTCTCGACAGAATTTCTTAGGTCCCTATAATACTAATGTAGCCCCCTTATTGTTATTGTTGTGCCGATGTAGCCCTCATATTGTTATTGTTGTTCCCCATAGAAGCCCACTATTGTTATTGTTGTTCCCTTACATTATTATTGTTATGTAGGCCTTAATTATATTGTGACCCTTTAGACTTCTATATGTACAAAGCAGGTATTGTCATTTGTATCATTAAAAAATTATTCATTTATGTAGTGTAAAGGAAGTTTCATCATAAAAGAGGATAATTTTTAAGTCGTTGATCTATATTTTCTTCCATTTTGTGAGTTGGCTGCATAACATTTGGTATTAGAGCTTTGGATTTTAGGGTTTCACTGCTTCAAACATGCCATCTTGGTATTTTCAATATTACTTGTTTTCTAAGAATCTTCAGAAGCTAAAATTTTGACCAAGTGGAGCCAAAATAATGGTTCACATCGTGTAAAAATTTCAGAGCTTGGTTCACTACGTTCTAGTAGATATGGTATGAGGAAATTAGGGTTTTTGTAGGCTCCAAAATTCAATTTCAAACAAGGGACCTAGGGAAAATCTTCATAAATTTCTCTCGGAGCATCAAGTTTGAATTTCATAAAAAGTGATCGAAATTTCACGGACTCTAGTTTCTTGTGTATAATGTTCAGGGCTGAAGGTTGAAACAATGACATGTGTCACTCCCTACAACTTCGCTATACCGAACTAGTCTATAATCAGGTCATTGTGGGATGTCATGCATAAATATTTCTTGGAGAATGTAATCTCACTCTGACTTGTGGGATTGGAAATAAGACTTAGAGAGATACCACAGTATGAAATTTCAAACCTTGAAGATCCAAATTTACAGAGATACAAGAGATTCAATATTAGGCTCCTACAAAGCAAGAAAATTTTGTGTATTTTTTTTTTTTAAATTGACTTAAGTTTTGTTTGAAAATTTATTTTGAAGTGATTCTTAAGTTTTGTTTGAAAAATCAGTTTGAAGTGATTCAAGGGGTGTAGTGAAACATAAATATCTCTGTTTGATTCCAAAATGACTTGAAGCAAGAAAATGGAAACACCTATTAAGAAACCGAAAAACTCTACTATGATGCATGAAGAAGAGGAAGAAATGCAACATGATATATCAAAATTATGAGACCAAGTGCAACAAATTTAGCTCTCACAAAGAGTAACCAAAAATGAAATAGAATCTAAGATGGATGGTTTGAATAATAGTTTAAAAGTAGACATGGAAGGTTTGAAGGATGACATAGAAACAAAAATGAAAGGAAACATGGAAGATTTGAAGAATGGTTTAAAAGAAGAAATGAGATGTTTGAAGGAAGGTTTGAAAAAGTTTCTAAAAGAAATTATTCCTAATGGTGAAAAGGTATTAGGTGAAACTGATCCGAATTGGATCCATGAAAAATTATCAAGTGCCATGACTGTATCGAATCAGGACAGACTTCTAATTTATGAACAAAGAGCTATTTGGAAGACCTCTGGATAGTGGTAGCTTGCAGCCAACAAGGAACGATGAGGACCTCGGTCAAAGCATGCTAATCAAGGCCCACGGAGACTGCGCAGGAGGAAAAACTGGCAGTTAGGAAGTTTGGATCAGGAAATAGAGGCCACTTCTGATGCGCGATTAGCGCTTAATCACACATCTCTGGGTAAAACCCTTCGAAAAGGAAAAGCCCTGAGCGCTCGGTCGCATGGGAAGCTGGGGAACTATAGGGAAAGCGCTAATGCAAAAGATGGGTCCTTCACTCCAAAATCGAAGGTATATTGGAGGCACATTGGGGCGGTAAGCAGATTTGGCAGAAAACGAGCAATTCCATTCATCGGACGACGCGTGTCCAACAGATGAGAGAGAAAACTACCTCTCATCATGTGCTAACGATTGAGCAAGTCAACAACGTGAAATGAGAAAACACCATAGGATCTGATGGCTCCAGATCTGACGACAGAGATTGCGCCCGATGGGAAAACTGGATTTGATAGGAGGAATAAGCCGCAACATACAAAAGTCTGAAGTCTGATTTGACCGCTGAGTTGGCGGATGAATCATTCCATAGTGTAACTAAAATACTAAACCGTTGAGGAAGAGCTGGTGCAGTTTGTGAGAGGACAAGTGGCCACCTCCCTGTGAGACATTGGCGATGACGCAAGGGCAGGGAACTCCAAAAGAACAGGAGTAGGCGATCTGAAGGGGTGGAAGAGGAAGCGAACAGTCAAGGATAGATTGGCTTTAACCCACGAATAAAAAGACAAAGAACAAAATAGAGAGGACAATAAGGAAGAACCAGAGAAGAAAAACAGTAACAGAAAAGGCGAAAGAGATAGTGAAGCAAGAAGCAGAAAAAAGAGAACCGAGCTGACCTAATGCAGCATTGGGCAGACAGAACCAGGCTTGAGAGGTTCAAGCCATCCTTGTGAGGATATCTGTCAGGAATTTAGCACCATTGGACTCATCCCATTAAATACCAGAGAGATCGAGCCTTGGTAAGGAAAGAGTTTGTGCACTCTAGTGGCTTGGGGAATCCAAGAACCACCCTAATAAGGATCCTTTGTTTCAGGAGACTCAAGTTGAGCTCCTCATTGTAAATCTCTGCTTTAAAGACACAATAAAAGAAGGCCACCACTGAGAGTTGGACTAGAGATATAGCCCTGGAGAATACATTGAACTCCTTATTAATGCGTTGTGTTCTTTTCTTTGCTTACTGTGTTTCCCTTACTGTTTTCCATTTTCCAGTGTCTGTGTATTTTGCAATCTGATCGATCTGTTGCCAAAAATAACACAAACACAAACACACACCAACACTTGAGTCTGTAATACCTTCATTCATTAATTCATTAACTGAGGTCACTCATGAGTGAATTTCAGATCAAGTGGTACCAAAGCTTTAGGCTGTTAAGGTTAGACAAGCTTGTGTTGGTTTAGCTGTTGAATGCTAACTAGATCAAAGCTCAAATTAGGAGAAGGAGAGTTGGTTGAAACTAATCCTGAAATTGGGAGCGTCTATCCTCAGAAGACAATGTCAGAGGAAGGTTCTATGGGGCCAGACTCTCAATTCATAGATAGTTTCCTAGCCATAAAGTACATGGTAGAAGAAATGTATAGGGACTTTAGATAACATAAGGATGAAGATTGATCAGGCTCCAAACAAGACAAAGGAGAAGATGAGTCACATTCCCATGACCACTCAAAAGGCAAAGGGAAAGAGGAAATCTTTCTCACACCTTCTGATAGCCCTAAAAATAAAGCATATTTGATCAAACTAGATGTTAAATTTGATTTACCTATATATGATGGAGAGTTGAATGCATAAAAGCTGGCCAATTGGATTAGAAAAATTGATGTTTATTGCAGAGTGCAAAATATCGATTCAGACAAGAGCAAGATTCAGCTGTCAAGCCTACGCCTTGGAGGCACTGCCTTGGTTTGGTGGGAAGGCAGGACCCAAGCTGACATGAGAAGACATGGTAAGACTATCTCTGTCTGGAGTGAATTTGTTTCTGCAATCAAAAAAAAGTTCTATCCATTGGCCTACATGCAGCAAGCCATGATGAGTTGGCAAACTCCTCGACAGTTGAAAGGGCAAAGTGTGCAAAGGTACACTCAAGAATTTAGAAAGAGAGCATTGATTCTAGGAATATCATTAGACTCATCTGAGACTCTGTTGAAGTACATTGGTGGTCTACACAGCTACATGAGGCACACTATCCTCATGTTTAATCCCACTAGTATAGATGAGGTATCTGTACAAGTTACTCATTTAGAGGCTAGAGGAAAGAATGGAAGTCCAGAAGTTATGGGGTCATCCCAACCCACTGCACGTAAGAATAAGGAGAAAAGAAAGTAGAAATGGAAAGCAATGAAGGCTAACACTGCATAGAAAAGCAAGGCTTCATGCACTCACTGTAAAAAGGATGGGCATGATGATGAGCATTGTTGGATTCTGCATCTGGAGCTAAGACCTAAGAAGTTCGAGGGAAAGAAGAAGAAGACTGTTGCAGCTGTTTAGAAAGGTTTTGGGTCAGACTCAGGAGATGAAACAACCATTGCAGCGACATGTATAAGAGGTAAGAATTCTGAAGCATCTACTAGTAATTTTGCACAATCTACTATTGATGAATAAAATGAGAGAAAAAGACATGAGCTTTTCCATATTCAAGCTATTTCCAAACATCAAAAGATTGATACTTTGTTTGATAGTGGCTCACAAGTAAATTTGATTTTTGAAGCAATTGTAAAGAAGTTGGGATTAGTAACTACACCTCATAAGAAACCATGAATGATAAAGGACAACTACAAGTGACTAGACAATGCAAACTCAAGTTTTCTTTTGGGTCAGTATTTGTAGATGAGGTTGAGTTAGACATAATTCCTTTGGATATATGTGAAATTGTTTTAGGAAGTCCTTACTTGTATGATAGAAAAGCTATTTTCTATAGAGTTGAGAACAAGTATCTACTTGTTAAAGATGGAATTGAATACTTTGTAAGAGGTCATAAGCTCAAGAATAATTATACTCTCGTAAACTTAGGGCAGATGAAACAATTTTTACTAATGGTTGTAAAGGAAAATAAACCAAATAAAACCAATGTATTTGAGGGTTGTGATGCTAAACATCAAGCTGATTTAGAAAAAATTGTTTCAGAATATGATATCTTGTTTCAAGAACCTAAAGGTCTACCACCCAAAAAGGAAATAGTGCATGATATTAATTTGCAGCAAGATGCTCCATTTCCTAACATCAGAATGTACAGGTTATCCACTTTAGAGAATGTAGAAATCAAGAAGCAGGTGCAGGAGTTGCTTGAGAAGGGATTCATCAGACCTAGCACATCACCATGTGCATCTCCAATCATTTTGGTGAGAAAGAAAGATGGCTCGTGGAGAATGTGAATTGATTATCGAGCATTGGATAAGATAATGATCAAAAATCATTACCCCCTTCCTCGCATAGATGAACTGTTAGATCAATTGAAAGAAGTTGTTTATTTTTCCAAGTTAGACTTGCATAGCGGATATCATCAGGTCAAAGTTGCAGAACAAGATGCATGGAAGACTTCTTTCAAAACAAAGCAGGGATTGTATGAGTGGTTGGTTATGCCTTTTGGCTTAATTAATGCTCCTGCTACTTTCATGAGAATAATGAATGATGTACTCAAACCTTTTCTTGATGATTTTGTTATTGTATATCTAGATGACATTCTTATATTTAACAAAACGTAGGAAGAACATTTAAAGCATGCTAAGAAGACACTAGATGTTTTGAAAAGAGAAAAACTTTATGTTAAACTCTCAAAATGTGAATTTGGCAAAACATCTTTGAATCATCTGGGTCATATAGTAGGGGGTGGTGAATTGAAGATAGATACCTCTAAGGTCGCAGTCATTGGGAACTAGCCTAAACCCAAATCTACTATAGAAGTTAGAAGCTTCTTAGGAGCAGCACAATATTGGAGAAAGTTCATTTCTAACTTTTCCTTATTTGCAGCTCCCTTGCATGCTTTAACAAGATTGAACAAGGTGTTTCAATGGGAAGAAAAATAGCAAAAGCCTTCGACACCTTGAAAGAAAAGATTAGTACAACACCAATACTAGCACTACTTGATCTTCAAAGAACATTTGAGATCCAAACGGATGCCAGTGACTACGCTATGGGAGCAGTGTTGATACAACATGGTAAACCCATATGTTATCATTCCGAGACATTTAATTCTGCAGTAGTTAACTATCCAACATATGATAAAGAATTGTATGCATTAGTACAGAGTGTGAAAAAGTGGAAACATTACTTAATGGGAAAAGAGACAGTCATACATATTGATCATCAACCACTTCAATATCTACACTCCCAAACTAAGTTGCAGCAATCAAGACACTATAGGTGGATGGGTTTTCTACAACAGTGTCATTTAGTCATCAGATATAAAAAGGGAATACACAATAAAGTTGTAGATATGTTGTCTAGACCTATTATAAATGCATCCACTATACTTAAGCATAGTTCAGTACTGCATGAGAGCTACATTGAACAATATGCTCAAGATATAGATTTCAAATATGTATACACAACTTTAAGTCGAGGCAAATGAGTAGAAGAATTGGATTATCAAATTAAGGACCAACTATTGTATCATTGTGGGAAGCTATGCATTCTGCAAACTGAAAGAGTAAAGATAATTCGTGAAGCACACACTTCTTTAATATCAGGTCACTTTGGTGTAAGTAAAACGGTTGCACAGCTGCAAAGATTTTGTTATTGGACAAAAATGAATGAGACAATTTCTAGATATGTAAGAAGGTGTGCCATGTGTGCTAAAAGCAAGCCCATCAATAGAAAACTAGGCTTGCACACTCCACTACCAGTTCCTTCTCATCTTTGGGAAGTGTTTCCATGGACTTTGTTGGAGGACTGCCTAAATCTAGGAAAAGTCATGAATATTTATATTTTGTTGTGGATAGGTTCAACAAAATGTGTATTTTGATACCTTGTAATAAACAGATTACAGCTGAACAAACTACAAAGTTGTTCTTTCAGAATGTATGGATTCATTTTGGATTACCCACTTCCATTGTATCTGATCGAGACACCTGATTTGTTAGGAAGTTTTGGTCGAGTATGTGGGAACTGATGGACACCAAACTGAAGAAAAGCACAACCTTTCATCCATAAACAGATGGCCAGACAAAAGTAGTCAATAGGATAGGGATCCAATTGCTCAAAGGCTATTGCAGCAAGCATCCCAAACTTTGGGATGAACATTTGTGTTATGTGCAACATGCTTACAACTGAGAAAAACATTCTTCTACACAAAGATATCCTTTTGGGACCTGTTTTGGTTTCACACCAAGGTCTCCCTTGGATTATGTCTTTGGTAAAGACATAACAATTGATGGACAAAGAGATGTGGACAAGACAACCAAGTTCATTGAACAAATCCAAGAGATTCACCAAGCAGTATAGCAACAACTAGAAAAGAGCCAAGCCAAATACAAGGCAGGGCATGACAAGCATCAGATGGAGCATAGTTTCCAAGTTGGTGATCAAGTCTGGTTGTATATCAGCAAAGACAGAATGCAAGGTGAAGGTAAAAAGCTAAAGCTAGTAAGCTATGGACCTTTCAAGATAGTTGAGAAAATTGGTGACAATGCTTCCCACCTTGATTTACCAGCTTAGATGCACATCTACTCAGTCATTAATGCAGACAAATTGAGACTATTTGAACCTTCGTTAATTGAATATCCCGAAGAGGAGAGTCAATTCCCTTCTATTGATGATCTGTTACCTGAAAATCTCAACGAATTGTAGGAAGACACCGTTCTGGATAGAAGGTGAGGATGACGTGTAGGGGAGATGCTGAGTACCTCAAGATTGGAATCAAGGGCTCAAAGCCAAGTAGTACAAAATGGATAGAGATTGGACAAGTGAGACAACTATACCCTCACTTAGTCAATGCTTGAAAACCAACTTTTGGTGGTCCAAAAGATTTTTTAGTGGGAAGGCCATGATCCGAATTAGATCCTTAAACATTTCCATGACTATTTCAAATTATGTCAAGCTTCGAAATCTCATGAATAACGAGCTTATCAGAAATGACCTCTGGAAAATGGCAATTTGTGGCCAGCACGGAACAACGAGGACCCTCAGTCAAAGCGTGCTAACTGTTGGCCCATGGAGATCGCGCATGGATGCAAATTGGCAATCGGAAGCCCAGATCCAGAAATAGAGGCAATTTCTAATATGCAATTAGCACAATCGCGTAGCACAGGACAAAACTCTCAGTGAAGGAAAACCCCAAGTGCTCGATCATAAGGAAAATAGGAAACCGTGTGGAAATCATCAGAAGGTGGGTGATGCACCCAAAACTAGTATGATCTCGCATGCACTTCGACTGGTAAGCGGGTTTGGCTGAGTTCAGTGCAATTCCACCCACCGAGCAACACGTGTCTAATGGATGAGAGAAAAATCCATTTACATTGCGTGAGTAATGGTTGAGCAACTTACCCGCACGATATAGAAGGATACCATAGGATTTGAGAGCTCCAGATCAACAACGGAGAATTAACCCGATGGATGACCAGATTCGACGGGGAAATAGACTAAGGCACATAAAAATTTGAGGTCTGGCATGGCCAATGAGCTGGCAGAATAATCAGTTTCGTGGGCAAATCCTGGAGTAATGGAAGTAATAACAGTTTAAAGAAAACTGACACTTAGTTTGTAAGGCGACAAGTGGCCACCTCTTTGTGTAGCGTTACACAATGATGATGATGCAGAGTAGGGGAATTCTAGTGGACTGAGGAAGGCAATCCAGAGAGCTAGGAAGAGAAAATGAAGAGTCAAAGAGTAGATTGGCTTTAAGCCATGAACAGACAAAGAGCAGAGGAGACAGAAGTAGAGAAAAATAAGTGAATTGCAAAGAATAGGGAAGTCATGCTAACCTACACGGCAAAGGCAGCATCAAGTAGATAGAACAGAGAGAGTCCGAGAGCCTGTGAACTCCAAAGAAGGCTTGAAAGGTTCAAGCAACTCCTCTGTGTAGACCTGTCAGGTATTGAGTACCAAATTGGACTCATACCATAGAGACCAGTCGAGGTCGAGATTCAGTAAGGGGATTCTATGTACTCCATAGACTTGCGGGATCCAAGCACAATCCTACTAATCATTCTTTATTAAGTGAGACTCAAATTGAGCTCCTTATTGTAAAATATCTTCTTTAAGACACAATAGAAAAGGCTACCACTGAAGGCTGGACCAGGAGACATAGCCCAAGAGGATTGGGTGAACTTCTTATTAAATCTGTTGTGTTTTATGTATTTTCTTACTTTGTTTCTCTTACTATTCCAAGTGCCTATGTATTTCGCAAGATTACCGATCCGTTGCTTAAAATAACATAGGCACACCCCAGCACATGGGTCTGTAATACCTTCGTTAATTAACTAAGAACATTCACAAGTGATTTTCAGATCAAACTATAAAAGTAATTTTATTTTATACATTTGTTCCAAGTTTGAAGTATTTTGGTTTTCTTAGTCTATTTGGTTTATTTTAGTTTACTTGTCTCAAAAATTTATTTTTACTACTTTTTTACATGTGGCTTGTTGCTTGAGATTTCCTCTAATAAATTATTTTTCTTGCAACCATGCTTTGGAATGTATCATTTTGGAGGCCTTGCTGCTTCCATGCATCAGGGAGGGTATGTCACAACATTTATAATTGTTGTAATTAGAAAGTTTCCTGTATGAAATTATGAATATTATGTCAAGACTCAAGATTTGAGTTATGATATTGTTTAATTCTTCTTAATAAATTGTTTGTCAGGTTGGTTATGGTATTATCGAAGACAAAAATGTAAAATTAAGTTGTTATGTTGAACATGGAAAAGTACATGCATGTACAAAAATCGAAAGAGAATTAGATCTAGAGGGTGTGTACTTTTCATCTCTCATTCTACCAACTATGGATGAAAAGTTAAAACCTTATATGCATGTGTTCCTCATATAAATAAAAAAAGGGGTTAGTTTTTCACTTTCAAAATGGATTGAAATTGGCTAGATCAATGTGATTGAAGTATGCATTACTATTTGTTCACCAATTGTTTGTTTACATATAACATGAGACATAAGGGAGGTCTCACAGGATGAACTTGGAATGCGTTCTCATTGGATTTTTACAAAGGTATGTGGTTTGAAGTGTCTGTATGTTAATGTTTTATTGCTTCTATGTTTCATTTTGTACAACAAATATGTACTTGGAGTCATGCTCTATTGTGTAAGATTATATGGAACTGGTTGTTTTCTTGATTATGAAACTATTTAGTTTTGATGTAGTGATTTAGTTGTAGCTTGATTGTTAGTTCTAGATATGTTTGTCCATATTTTTGAAAAATATATTTTTTATGATCATATACTAAGAATTTCAAAATAGACTAAGATATTTGTTGTTGTATATAAATGCACTTGCAATGCATTTTACTTATTCACAATTTTGAAAGTTGTTCCATGAAGCAATCACACATAGGCCAAGTGGTTATGTATCGTAATATCATTTCTAAGGTTTTGAAGTACTGGAATAAAAAAAATGATGACTGAAGAACCATTTTTGAAAAATGTTATTGATGGAAAAATTGTATATTGATCTATAAAAATTATGAAACATTTGAATCAAATGCGAAGAGAACTAAGAGACAGTGAAACACCAAGGGAATCCTTACTCCAATCATTATAAAGTGTATCATGGTTAGTGTGGTAAGAAGTCTAAAATTTTAAGGAAATTTCCCTTCGGCCTTTAGTTTATTTAATGTTTTGATGAGGATTTGATGTAATTGAGATTCATTTCCCAAATGTTCAGTGATAATGCATTTACATTGAGTTTTTTATTATGTTCAAAAGAAATTGGATGATATTACATGTAATTATCGATTTTAATGACTCAATTAGATAATTTTAGTGGTATAGTGGGCACCCGAATTATATATTTTCTTGGAAATTCTTCTGATACTAGGAACAATTCTCGCGTGTGCTTTTTTTTTCTCTCAAACATGTAACCAATTTCCTCACTCTCTCACACTAAGCAAGAGTAAGATATCCCTTTGGCTCATGAAAAGCGCCATTCAACAATTAGCTTAGGAAGAATGAATATTATGAATACGTAACAAGTGGGATTTAAACCCAGATGGGCAAAATATTGATACTTCATGCCAATAACCCAAGCTACTAAAATTTATTGACAATTCTTGTTTGTAATTTATGGAACAAATTTGTGATTTCATCAGGCACCATGATATATTCTACGCAATCAAGGTATTATTTTATTCTTTTAAAATAAATTAAATCTCATGAGCTTATATTATTGTTGAAATATCAAGCTTCAAAGAGATTTGAGTACAATTTTACAGCTTCTAGGTGAAGATTGTTAGAATTATTTTTTCATGTTAGAATTGTTTAATGCTATTAGTGGTTTTTGAAATGCCCTTTTCACACATTTAATATTGTGGTTATTGGAAAATGATGTGTAAATATACATTTAAGTTTGAAATATGATGTGTAACTATTACAGTAGAATCCTTGTTCAAGTTGATGGCTTTTAGAAGTTGAAATTTAAGTCATAATTTCTAGTGATTGGCATATTAATATAAAAAGGATAATATATAAATATATAGGATGATATTTAATCAGAATGTGAAACTTATGGTAATTACTAAGATCATAATCAAATTCAATGATATATAGGTGTTTATGCATATGTCTTCATATACTGATTTTTTATGAATAATGTATTATATATAGAGTTTGAGAGGTGCATATATCCAAGTTAAAGTCAAATTATTCGAATGAAGATCAACTTAAGTGTATTTTCAAAGACATCTACTTTCCATATATTCAGGTTGGACTTTTTGTCTTATATGCTATCATAATAGAATTGGTTGGTTGGAGTTGAGGAAAGGTTTACACTCCTATATTGTTTACTACTGGAGAAGGTGGACAAGAGCAGAATAAATAAATAATTAGCATACTTTGAATTGCACCTTATTTAATTTTTAGAAGAGAAACTCAAGATTGATGGTGAAAAGTAGGAATTGAAGAAAGAAGAGAACAATAACATTAGAGTGACAAATGTAGAAACAGAGAAAGAGAGAGAAAAGAACTGGTTTACTAATACCCTTAAAGCCAATATCCCGCATGAGATCTAGACCAATGGTCACGTATTTAGAGTTGGGGAATTCACATGCAATGCCTTCACAACACAATGTTAATGTTTTGAAGTGGTGAAACAATATTGAATTTGTAAATTGTAGTCCAACCAATATTAAGTTGGAAACTCATACTGTAATTACTTGACATTTCATATAATATAATTTATGTGGTTGAAATTATTTATAGTTATACTTGATATTATTTAGTATTTTCATTAACATATGTTACTTTATTTTTTCATATCAGATGAACATGCACATTGTATGACATTTTTTTTAGTTTAGTAGCAAAATCATACTAATTAATTGAAGATAAATTAATTAGTAATGAAGACATGAAATCAATCTAAAACTACTAAATTAGTATTCTATTTTGATTAAAGATGAGCACAAATAAAATGAATATACAATGACTAAATTAATTGTCTAAAATGATTATTAATGAAAGTAAATGAAATGAATATAAAATACTAAATAAATTGTTTATATAATGAATATGAAACTACCAAAAAAAAGATGAATGACTATTGTGAATGATAAATTTGTGATTATAAATGATTACTAAATTTTTCATAAATACGACTATTAGTAGCTAATTTCAAGTATCTTATAACATGACCAAAATTTAGTCATATTTGTTTGGTCATTAATTGATTTCAAATGATGACTAAAATTGAATATATATAACTATTAGTAGCTAGTTTACAGTGTCTTATAATGCAACCAACATTTTGGTCATATTTTTTTAGTCATTAATTGGCTTTATCAGGTGATCATATAGTACTATATTTTTGTGTATTTGGTCATTAATTGTGGCAAGTAATGACTAAATTTATGATTAAATATACTACTAGATGAGAAATTTGAGACAATCAATTAATGAGTAAGCTAAACATGACTAAAATTTGGTTGCATTATAACATACTATAAATTAGCCACTATTGGTCACCGATTGAAAAATGGTCATTTATATGCAAATTTTAGTCATTTTTTTATTAACTAATTATCCATTTTGTACTTGTTTATGAATGTACATTAAAAATTAGACTGCATTTATTAACTTAACACAATAGAGTTTTTTAATTATTAGGCATTAAATATAGGGTTCTTTCATTTCTTGAATAATCCTCTGTCTTGGCAATACAAGAAGTGAACCAAACCAACTAGCCTTGACCAAATAGAGCCACCCATTCATCCTTGTCAGAAAAGAAGCGTTAAGCTAAAGTTGATAGAGAACATATTTTTTTAGTTAATTCCATGAAAGTGTCCATGTTTATGAGTAAGTCATAGTCACATCATCTACAGATCAACATTAGACCATTAAATGCCACAATCTTAGTGAGGTGTTCTTGAGTGTGGGTTGATTAATCGCATTATGGGAATACTAATATGCATCTCCTATGTATATTGAAAGAATAAAGGTGCATTGCAGAATGCATGTGGGGTCATAAGAGAGGCACCATGCCATTATGATAGGGATATAAATATAAAGGGGTATAAAAAATGTTAATGAAAAAATGGATACCTACAATGTCTAGTGAAAGTAGGGGATTTTTAAATTGGGAAAATGTATTGAGTTAGTATTGGTAGGGGTTTAAATAAAGTGATTTTCAGAGGTAGCTTCCAATATGTAGTCAAATTAAGGGTATTCCTTAGGATTCCATGAACGCACATGCTATGTCAAAAGTTCATTAAGTGAAGCCCTCATGTACCCAAGTTTTCCAGGTCTCTAAATCATTTGTTCGAACCCAACTCCAAGAATAGTAAATCAACCCATACATTTCGTTGGGATCGAGAATGTTTGTCCAACCAATGCTCCAAAAATAGTAACATAAACCACTAAGGGCTCAAAAGTGCTTTTCCAATCAAGGCTTCCAGGACTAGTAACACAACCGAAGTTGTTTAAGGGCTTCCAATGCATTTTTCCAACCAATGCTCCAATAACTAATAACTCAAACCACAACCATAAGGAACATGAGAACCTGTTGATGCCCCGAAAATCATTACAATAACATCAAGGGGATAACCACCCGGTCCGGACCTTAATACAACTCCTTTTCCGTTTGGGATGGTGGATCTGACTGGATATAATGGGATCAGTTTCCCAATAGTGAATAAAAAGGGGGTGAATGATTGATTGGTTTTCTAACAAGTGATAATAAATGGAGGATTTATTCTATGAATGAAAACATAAATGGCTATTTTATCCCGGGAAGCTTCTATTCTTTAAGTGCAATGTTTAATAATCTATGTTTGCTGATAGGCATATAGATGACACTATGCAATAAACAAAGACATTCATTTAAATGACAATTGCTTCGTTCAAATAGTTGAACGAATTAATTGATAAAATGATATTATACTTCTCTTTTATATTACTGATACATGCATGATTGAAAGAATAGCAAACTGTAAACATCTAATAGTGGAAAGCATAAAATTTACTATTAAAACACATTCATATATTCAATAATAGCATAAATGACCAACAACAATTCACATAAAAGGAATAAATTCAGACGTAGATAATAGTACCATATGAGCTACAAATTATTCCCTATGCCAATCACAATTTGAATTCCTTCTTCTGATTCAGAAATACTTTAAAATAAAGGCAATGGTGCACATTCATATCAAAGCTTCATTGTCAAAATTTGGAAATATTTGATCTAGTCTTCATAAAAGAATATGCCTGAAGTACAGTAGTGCAACTTTAGGCTTAAGTCATATACAAAAACTTACGACCCTTTCTAAATACATGAAAGGGTCTATAAATACTAAACTAAGCTAACAAACTGCAAAATTAAAATGCTACTAAATTGGTATAATCCGATCTTAAAATATCTCTCCCACAGTGATCTGGAAATTGGCAGTGATGATTCATTCTTCTAGCTGTTTGCCCTTTGTCCTGAGTTGGCATATTTCCAGCATTGGCTCCACTTCTTGAGGGCGGCTGAGTCGAGAATTGATTTGAGTAGCATAGGTGGCATCATGTATATCGGGAATGATACACCCGATTGCATCCATCAAGCATTTGACGGTAGCTCTCTGACTGTACGGTTTTACTAGGAACAACCAATAAGTGTCCCAAGTTAAACTTTTAATCCCTGAGATCAATCTCCCATTTTTTTCTAGCTCTTGGTTACATGACTGCTCCAATGTCTTGGTCGATAATAGTTTACCTAGTTTACATTGAGAAATCATGTTAGATAAATAGAGAGTATTATTGATTAAGTCAATTAAATTGCTCGTAGATAACTTGCATCTGGAAACAACTCTCTCTTCTTTCATTAATTGGGACTACCATTCTATGAATAGGATTTCCTTATGGGATTCTAAGATTTTTGGCAAGTTTGTTGCCTTTCCCTCATTAGAGTCCTGCCATGTAAGAAAATCTGTGAAAGTGTCTTCGGCTTGCTCTAAATCTTGCCTGGCATCCACTGATTTATCTATTATAGATGATTTTATGTCACATAAAGGTTCAACTTGGGCGATTTCATGACATAACAATATTATTTGTGTTATTAATGCCTTGTTAATTTGCATTGCCTCTACTCTGAACTCAGCAGGTTGCGGAAGACTCTTGAAACTTCTACTTGAGCTGATAATTGAGAAATTTGCTCATCTTTTGTCTTTGCCATCTGTTCATTCATCACCTTCAACTTTGATAATGCCTCAGATAGTTCCTTCTGTTTCTGGATTGCTCTCGAATCGATCCTCTGCTTCTCTTCATGCAACTGTTTGTTTAGCTGGTTGTTTAATTGTTGTTGTGTGGATAGTTGTTGTTGTAGCTGTTCTGACTTCTGCTACTCTTCCGATAGCTGTGCTTGTAACAAAGCGATCGCTTGATCCTTTTCCTTCAACAAATTACTTACCTCCAATTCCTTATCCATGGTGGCTGCCAAATAGGTACCAACATATTGAGATAACTTGGTTAGGTCATCGGAGGGGTCGAATTCTTCTCTCCATACCACATTTGTTGTTATTGTTTGTTCAGGGAAGAGAGAAGGTTGATCAATCCTTCTTCTTTTCTGCTGTCGCTTTGTCACAGCCCTGTGTTTTGGGCTATAGAAAACATCTAGTGGAGGAATGTCCTCCACTTGAAAAATAATTTGATTGGAAGGGTTCTTTGGAATTATTTCTACTACTGTATTTGAGGGTGGACCACTTGTTCCTTTGCTTGGAACCTCCTTTGATGCTGTATCTTGTGTATCAACAGCTTTGGATGTTTCAGCGTCTGTTGAGGTCTCAAGATTGCCTATAATTGTATTTAATTGTTGCCATTCTTCAAGCAATCTTGGGTCCACTTGAGTATCAACATTTATTTCTTTGTTGCTCTGCTCCTGCTGCTTTTTCTGTTCTTCTTCCCTTATTCTCTCCTGTTGCTTCTTTTCTGCCTCCTCTTGTTCTTTTTTTGTGCATCTTCCTGTTCTTTTCTCTGTGCCTCTTCCTGTTCTAATCTTCGGAGTTCCTCCTGCTCTCTTCTCTGGACTTCTTCATAGATTGCGGATATAGTAGGAGGTTCATTAGTAAGCTGTTGCTCAGGATCGCTTGACTAAATCATCGAGGTAGTAGCTAACAAATCTAGAGGCAGAGTTTGCAACCTCTGTTCTCTAAGTTTGTTAAATTCTACTAACTCGTCATCATGATATCTCATCCTAGCTAGCTGTTGTACCTGGAATATTGACTCGGCGGAGGAGAACAGGTCATCAAACTCATCTTCCTTGTGCTCGAATTTAGTAAGCTTGGCTTGATCCAGGGCATTATAGATGACTTTCTTCGGGTCAAAACGTCTATTAGGCAGAGTGGTGAGACTTAGGACATTCATTTTTTTTGCCTCTTTCTCTACATGTTTATAATCATGTAGAGTATAGACGCAACACCTAAGAGGAAAAGGAGGCCAAACTTGCTTCTTTGAATTTCTGAGAGTTTTCGTGGTTGACGCAGTTGTGAGCTGATATGCTATTTCGCGAGCTAATAGATTGTCTGGTATGTACAAGGGGAGGACATGGGGTCTGGCCTGACTGCCAAAACTCTTACATAGGTGAATTTTTCTTCTCCAAACCAGGTTCCTAGGGTTGTCAAGTCAATCTCAGCCTGAGAGGAAATCTTAGGGGTAGGTTTATAAAAAATTGCATAGTAAAGAGGTAGCATGAATCCATTGCAAACTTGGTATAAATGGTATTTATAATGAGCTTTCCATAGTTTCTGGTGGTAGACATGAATAGGAATAGGGTCCTGTGGAGTCCATCTCCACCCTAACATAGGAAACTCGGAATTCAAACAGAGGGTATCCAGAATGTAGGCACTAAAATAAAATGGAAGGATGAACCTGTCAGCAGGATTTGTTCCTGAATTCAAGAATAGCCGTAGCCAACTTATCTGATAATATAGTCCCCCAATCCATTATCTCACTATTACATGCCGCTTCCATCAAAGGAACCATCTCTATGGAAAATTTGGAAGAATCATGCAATCCCCAAAATCGAAACATCATGACTCTAGCATAACAATAAGGAGAGCATAAGGAGTTGACGGAGTACTTACCCGAAGACTCATGTTTGTGTTTCGCCGGGTCCTGTCTCCATTCTCGTATAGGCGCTGACTCGATCTCATTCTCATCTCGAAATTTCTCCAGAAATGCTTTATTGTACTTCTTCTCTGGCTCGGGAAAGTGGTACATTTGTCTAAAATCATTGGGCTGAAATGAACCAAATACTCTTCCATCAACAGTGCAGAATGTTATGTCTGTGATTGAAATTTCCTCAATTGCCCATCTCACCACATCCATATTGAGGGTCCTCGGCTTCTATGAAGTTGTAAATACTTTGCCAAGTAGTGCTGCCAAGGCCGAGACATGTGGTATCTGAGATTAACACTTTCTTGCTTGGTCCCGGATTGGTGGCATGTTGTCCTATTACCATAGGAGCCGAAGTCGTTCCAGACTTCTTAGATTTCTTTCCCATCATTAATGTGAAAAAACTCTACGCAAGAGAAAAATAAACGTAATGCAAAGAATAGATGGCTAAAACCAAGTATGAGGAAATTGCGTCAATTAATGAGTAATGGAGGATTTATCATAAGGCTCTCACTGATGCAATCTCTAAAAGGATTTAGGCATGACTGCTCATTAATTGGCCGTTAAAACCTGTCAATCATTTAATTGCTCATTATATCCTTTATTTGCTGAAATATGGATTAAGCGTGGATTTGATTTTTTGGCGGTTGGACGCGAGCGAATCGCTATCGGGAAGAGAAAAGGCTTTCAATGATAATTAATATATAATATAGCGAAATCATATTGATCCTTTTCGAAAGTCGCGTTTTGGGCTTATCGCAATTGGAAATCAGAGGAAGGTTTGGGAAATTGTATTTAAATCTTATGGAATCCCCGATCGCCGATAGCGATATCGCTTGACTCTCATCGAGAGATTGAAAGAGGAGAGTTTGTTATGTTCACATCACATTCCCCGACCGCTGATTGCGATATCGCGTCGGAGCAAAGGGGAGGGGCCCTTTATTATTTGTTTCCTGATATCCATTGGCTATTTTGCTTTTATCGCATCGGGGAAAATCAATGGGTCATGGTTTATGCATCCTTTGTTGTTGTGATATGCGATCTTGTGATCGCTTTATCGCAATAATAAAGGGTTATTTGTTTTATTTTTAAGATCGATTTATTTCAAAAGGTTTAAAACTGTTTTTTTTATTTCCGAACTTTTAGAAGAGTGATGGATTAATACCAATTTTTAATCTAAAAGGGACCCATTTCAATTTATAATTTTCTAAAGTAAAATAAATTGTAATGGGGGGTTGTTGTATAGCACAACAATTGGCGATTCTTTGGAAGAAACAGTTGTCTTTAAAAAGTTATTGAAGTTTTGAACTTTCTTTACATAGATACCTTATCAAAAGGAAAGTTCTAATATAGCTAAGTATACTCACATTCTGAATATAATAAAGACATGTTTTTGCTAATTCTTTCCCTTGTTAAAACTAAATACATTCTAAGTTTTAAATTGGCCTTTATTGGTTGATAAGATAAAACGAAACACCTTTCCAACTTAGCCATTTTAGTTGACTCCTTTGTCACATGTAGAGCCTCTGTTGTCAACAAACGTTCATAGTTTCGACAGGGATACCTTTTAACCATTTGATTGTTCACGACCCCTTCCATCTTAGAGTATGATTAAAAGAATGAATTCAAAACATGTTTTCATATTTTGTATTTCTTTTCTTTGTAAGATAAAAAGCCATTGTCCTAGTTTGGTTGCCAGCTGATTTGACAAAGCCATTCACTGATTGTAATCTAATCGAACAAGCTGGCTCGTGATGAGACCCCTTGTCTTATGTTTATAAGCCATTACCCTGTTTTGGTATGCAGTGTTGGTAATGTCGGTCAGATTATTTCCCAATGATCATGGTAAGCAGGCTTGTAATAAGACCCCTTATCTTTATATAAGATATTTTAGAATTACACTCTAAGTAATCATATACTTGAATGAATGGGATGAACAATTTTCTCCTTAAGAGAAAATGGATGACAAGGTAAGAGTTGAGGATGCTAAGATTGAATGAGTCTCTGTTTTGATATTGATAACCTTTTTGTGAACAGTTTGAAAACATTAAAATGATTTACAGTAGTTCTAAATCTTGAGAGGATTTTCACAAAACAGAATGGGGTTTTCAGAATGCTAATATACCTAATTTCCTAGAAATTGTTCCTTTTGTTTAAGATTTCTATTTTACAAAAGTAAATATTAAAAATACTTCTTCTAAGCAACATTTCAATGTAGCAAAGGCCAATAGAAGCTATTTTACAACCTTATTTCCTAATGATCCTAAATATTTCTAATCCTACTGAATTTAAAAGAGAAGGGGTTACCTCCTCAATTGAAGAATTTCTTTAATATGAGGCCATTCACAGGAAGAGTGTCCCTGTTTCTTGATAGATCTTGTAATATGAATGTCGAATGGCCTATCTTCTCGCTGATCTGAAATGGTCCAAGTCACATCTTTTGGAATTTGATGTGTTTACCCTTATCCTCATGTGCTTTGTCCCATTTTAGAACTAGATCACCAACCTGCAACTGTTTAGAACTAGACAAAGATGAATCAAATGATAACTTTATTATCTACTGATGTTTATCATGAGTAATTTTGGCTTTTTCTCTTTCTTCTTCTAATTTTAAAATCTGATCATGTCTGAATTGGATAGAAGAAGAGGGTCTTTCTTCAATAAACTGAACTAGGGCTAGAGAAGGAAGCGCTAAATTGGTCGGTAGTACTGCTTCTTTCCCATAGACAAGGTTGAATGGGGAAGTACCTACAGAGGCCTTCTGCGTTATTATATCAGCCCATAGTGTGAATACTAAAGATTTGTGCCAGTTTTTATGATTTTGTTCGATAGTTCGCTTAATGATTTTGAGTAGATTTTTATTGGTAGATTTTGCTAGACAATTACCCTGGGGATAGTAATTTGCAGAATATTTCAATTTAAATCCTCTTTTGATAGCAAACTTGAACATGGCATTTCCAAAAAAATAAGATGCATTATCAAAAACAAGAGCATTTGGGACACCAAACCTGGTAATGATGAACTGGTCTATGAATTCTATAATTCCTTCATAGTTTGTTGTATTTAATGGAATTTCTTCAACCCACTTGGTAAAGTAATCAGTAGCAGTAAGGATATACTTGTGTTGTTTGGAGGATTGTGGAGTTATCTCTCCAATGATGTCTAGTCCCCATTGTTCAAAGGGTTGATCGATATTAACTGGTTGCAAAGGAAAAGCTGGGTTCCTTTGTCTTCCACTGGAGACTTGATAACTTCGGCATTTTCTTACATACTCATGGGTCTCTCTGAATAAGGTGGGCCAGTAATATCCAGCATGGATGATTTTATGAGCTGTTGTGTCAGCTCCAAAATGTCCTCCAACTGATCTGTCATGTAGTTCCTACAAAACGTTTTGTGCTTCAGGTTTCTCTACGCATCTTAATAAAACTGAATCGTAGTTTTGCCTAAAAAGAACATCATCAATGATAACGAAGTTTTTTGACTTTAATCTAATAGCCCGTTTGTTTTTATAAGAGAGATTAGGAGGTGCATGTCCATTTTTCAAATAAAAGATTAAATCTGCATATTGAGATTCAGAATCGGTAATACTTATTTGGTTGATTTCTTCAATATGATCTGTCTCACCTGATTCCGGAATGTTGGATGCTCCTGCTAATAACCTGCAAAAACCTTGGCCTTTAACAATCTTTGCTGGCTTGATTTCCAAGTCATATTCTTGAAGTGTTGTAACCCAATTTGCCCTTTTTTCACCTAGTTCTCTTTGGATCAGTAATTGCCTTACTGCAGAAAAAGGAACCATTACTTTTGTATGGGCTTTTAGAAGGAAGGGCCTATAGTGTTTGATGGCTTTATACACGGCAAAGACTTGTTTTTTAAACTTCAGAGTAATTTAGTTCTGCACCTTGAAAATTTGAACTAAATAATGAAATCGGTGCTTCCAAGTTGTGAGCATTGATTTGAGTGAGTACCGCTGCATAAGATAAATCAGACGCGATAGTGTACAATGTGAAATGATTATAAAAATTAGGAGTGTTTAAAGTGGGGGCATTGATTATTGATTGCTTGATTAAATCAAATGCTTCTTTTTCCACAGTCCCCCATCTAAACACTAAATTTTTCTTAATCATGGTTTGTAATGGTAAAATGATAAGAGAAAAATCGGGAACAAATCTTTTGACAAAGTTGATCTGACCGAAAAAAGACTGCATTGATTTTTTGTTATGAGGAAATGGGATTTCAGAAATTTCTTTAATCCTGTTGGGATCAATATAAATACCATCTTTGGAAACAATAAAGCCTAAGAGCTTTCCTTGATCTAGAGCAAAGAAGGATTTTTTAGGATTAAGTGAAATACAATACCTTCTACAACGTTCAAAGATTTGATTCAAATCATGTAAATGGTTAGATCTTTTTTTAGAAAATACAGTAATATCATCTAAATAGACGACTACTGTCTTGTTGATCAATCCTTTGAAAGTTGTATCCATTGCTCTTTGGAATGTAGCTCTTGCGTTAATGAGTCCAAAAGGCATTTTCTCATAGGCGTAAGTTCCCCATTTTGTTTTGAAAGTAGTTTTGAGTCTGTCGTCAGGATGAACCAGGACTTGGTTATATGCTGAAAAACCATCTAGAAAGGACATTAGTTCAGAACCTTCTACTGAATGGAGTATTTGCTCCATGGTAGGTAATGGGAAATTATCTTTTTGAATTGCCTTGTTTAGATTTCTGAAATCAATACAAATCCTGATGTCACCATTTTTCTTCCTGACAGGTACCATGTTGGAGACCCAATTTGAGTGTCGAACAGGAAAAATAATCTTTGCTTTCAAGAGTTTATTTAGTTCTTATTTTATCTGACTCTCTAAGTTTGGATGTATTTTCCTCAATTTTTGTTGTACTGGTTTTTGTTCAGGTAGCATTGGAATGGTATGTTGTATGATAGATGTATCATATGTTTTTAAATCATCATAATTCCAAGTGAAGACATGTTTATTTTTTCTTAATAATCTAATAAATGTTTTCCTTTCCTGTTCAGAAAGTCCTAATCCTAAATTGATATTTTGAGGGTTCTGCTCAGTACCAAGATTTATCAATTCAAACCTTAAGGTGGAACTTTGGAGTTTTGAATTGGTTACATGTTTGAACCTGTCTTTAATGTCATTGAGATCTTCAAGTTTAACCACAAGTTTTGGTATGGAGTTTTCCTCATGCTTTTCTTTCATCTGAAGATCATGATCACTCTCATCAATGATCTGATCATTGTAGGCTTTGTCAGAAGTTAAGAAATGTAGAATGTCTTCATCGTGGTTGAATACTCTCCAATTGGTGATATTGTCGGGGATTGATGGCCTAAAGATCAACTCTACCGAAAATCTATCTAGACTAAAATCTTCAGAAGGCAAGAGTTTAGAAGCAACATTAGCCAATAGGTCAGCTGCTGCATTCTGGGATCTGGGAATAGGTGAAATATTGAATGCTAAGAAATGAGATAAAAGTTCCTGGACTAAAGACTGGTTGTGTTTAAGGTGATTAGAGAGACAACGGGCTGTATTTCGAACTTATTTTATAACAATCTCTGAATCGCCGAACACTTTTAAATATTGAACTTTCAAGCCGATAGCTTTGTATAAGCCTTGGATCAAGGCTTCATACTCCTCTTTATTATTCGTGCATTCAAATTCTATTCTCCCTCAGGGCTGACTAAAATACACCCTGCTCCTGATCCTTCACTAGATTTTGAACCGTCAAAATATAAAGACCAAAATAAAGAATTATCAACATTTTTCTTTACAAAATTCTCAGTAACATTAACACATCTAGATCGGTCAGTTTGTGAAAAAATTTCGATTTGTGATGTGAAATTGTTTACCGAGAAAGGAGATGGTTGGGCAATATAATTGCCAAAGAATGATTCAGAAGAATATTTTCCCAAAATGTTATTGTTAAATGCAACTGGTTGATTTTCTTGTTCGAACTCTGTAACAGTATGTGTCATGTGTTTTTCCCGATTGATTTTTATTTGATTCGGCTTTCCTTTATAGGGCAGCCACATATGAGACCAATCGATAGAAATATATCCGTGGAGCTTTTCAAACCAATCTCTGCTCAGGATTAAACCATATAACTCAGGTATATCAGCGATTAAGATATCAATTCTCTGAACCACTCGTGGATTAGCTGATAACCTGATTGTAACAGAGTTTATTTCCCCTAAAACTTGGGCTTTAGTTCTATCTAACTGCACAATATGAATTGAGGACTTTTGGGGTTCTATGTTCAGTTTAGAACAAACTGAAGCTGGCATTATATTGGATGATGCCACAGAGTCAATCAAGTAGTTATGTAGATTTTGATTGTAGATTTCGTACGTTAAGAGAAAAGGAGGGGTATGGGAATTCAATCTGTCTCCAATTAGAAATGTACCAGTTGCCTCAACTCTACCAGAAGGTGGTTGTGCTAAATCACTTGCAACTTTAGTACTGGGAAGAGGCGAAGAAGGAACTGCATTAAGTTCTTTGAGAAGAAATTTTTGTTGATGTTTTAATTTGCTGAATTCAAACATGGTGATGCTTGCCTTAGTCTTTTTCATATCATCAACAATATTATAGTCCATTGAATCTGATACTACCGACGTCTTAGATGATGTAGGTATATTGGAGGATGATGGTTGATTTTGAGGTTCTTTTGCAGCTGGCTTCCTTGTGGGTACCTTTTCCTTTGTAGTATTAGTACCTACACTCCTTTTCTTTGAATTTTCCTAGACAGGTTCAGGAGTACTTTTCCTCCTAGTAGTCACCAGAAAGGCTTCTTGTTCAGCTTCAGTATTGGAGTTAGGTAATATGAAGTCCCACATTCCATGGCATTCAACGACTTCCTCTTCTTTGAATTCATCGGATGGTGCAATTGTTTCTTCTTCTTCTTCTTCCTCAGGATCTGAATCTACATAATATATAACATTTGGAGGCTTGGACTCAGGTTTCTTAAAATTCCTATAAGGTTTCTTTGTTGAGGACTCTACTACTTACTTTTTTATTTCAACCATTTCATTTGACATGGTTTTGAGGACTTTTTGAAGGCCCTCCATATCGTATGGATCTTTGGTGATTTTCTTTCTTGAATCATCCTTGAAAGACACTTTTTTGGATTTCTGTTCCTCAAGAGCAGCTTTCTTTTCCAAAGCGATAACACATTTTTCGATAGCGAGGGCTTTTTTCATATTTTCAGCTAATGTAGATTTTTTAGCCCTATCTACAAAAATGGCTATATTTGAGGGTAAGGATGTAATGTATCACTCGCTTCTAATTTGTTCACTTGGCTTGTCATAGGTAGGGATTTTATTCAAGAGTTTGTTAAATCGGGAGTTAAACTCCTTAATTGGTTCTCTTGACTCGATCCTTAGATTGGAAAGGTCATTAATGAGTGTGGCCAAGGATTTATCATCGCCGTATTTGGTAAGAAATTGTTCCTGAAAGGTATTCCAACTGGTAATGGATCCAGAGGGCAAGAAAAAATACCAAGACCCTGTTGATCCTTGTAATGTGTAGGGGAAAAGTCTAACTACAACATCTTCTTCTGTTACTCCTTTTAGGTTAACTGACAACATGAAATTATTTATGTGTTCCTCAGCTAATGTTCCAGCATCTGGATTAAACTTTGGTAACTATTTCTCAGGATAATCGGGTAATGGATGTAAAGGCTCAGGCATAGTGACTGCACCAGGACTTCTCCATGGTGTCTGAGCCATTTTGGGAGTACCAACGATTGCTTGTGATGTTCTAGGTGTTTGGGGAGGAGGTGGAAATGAAGACTAAAAAGATTGTGATGTTGAAGGTGAAGTCCCCTGGTGAACAATAATATGTAATGGTGAAGTGGGTGTTTGACTTCGCACTAGTGATGATGAGATGGAAGATGATGGAGAAAAGGTTTCACTACTAGAACCTTCAGTGTTCTTTTTAATCATTTTCCTTTGGGGTAAAGGTAACTCAGGTGGTTCAATACCGAGTTTTTCGCTTTGAAGTTTGGTGAGATGATGAGGTAGGCGGAATTGCGAAGTCTGACTGCCTTGTGATACTTCAGATCTAGGAGGTGAAATAGAGAAGCCTTGAAGTTTCCGGATAATAGACTGAACTTCAGGGGACTCCGGGCTTAAATGGTCTGAAGTATGATGGGGTTGAGCAGTAGTAGTTGATCCTTCCTCTTCTCGTCTGGATACTGGTATTTCAGAGTGCAAACGAGAGGTCCATGGAGAGGTGGAGGGTGATTTACTCTGTGAATGGTCTATAGGTTTTGACTTACTCACCATTCATAGTGGATGCCCTCCTTCTAGCACCAGAAATTTTGATGCCCTGAAAATCGTTACATCAACATCAGGGGGATAACCAACCGGTCTGGACCTTAATACAACTCCTTTTCTATTTGGGATGGTGGCTCCGACTGGATATAATGGGACCAGTTTCCCAACAGTGAATAAAAAGGGGGTGAATGAATGATTGGTTTTCTAACAAGTGATAATAAATGGAGGATTTATTCTATAAATGAAAACATAAATGGTTATTTTATCCCGAGAAGCTTCTATTCTTTAAGTGCAATGTTTAATAATCCATGTTTACTGATAGGCATATAGATGACACTATGCAATAAACAAAGACATTCATTTAAATGATAATTTCTTCGTTCAAATAGTTGAACGAAGTAATTGATAAAATGATATTACACTTCTCTTTTATATTACTGATACATGCATGATTGAAAGAATAGCAAACTATAAACATCCAATAGTGGAAAGCATAAAGTTTACTGTTAAAACACATTCATATATTCAATAATAGCATAAACGACCAAACAACAATTCACATAAAAGGAATAAATTAAGACATAGATAATAGTACCATATGAGCTGCGAATTATTCCCTACGCCAATCGGAATTTGAATTCCTTCTTCCGATTCAGAAATACTTTAAAATAAAGGCAATAGTGCACATTCATATCAAAGCTTCATTGTCAAAATTTGGAAATATTTGGTCCAGTCTTCATAAAAGAATATGCCTGAAGTACAGTAGTGCAACTTTAGGCTTAAGTCATATACAAAAACTTACGACCCTTTCTAAATACATGAAAGGGTCTATAAATACTAAACTAAGCTAACAAACTACAAAATTAGAATGCTACTAAATTGGTATAATCCAATATTAAAATATCTCTCCCACAGTGATCTGGAAATTGGCAGCGATGATTCATTCTTCTGGTTGTTTTCCCTTTGTCCTGAGTGGGCATATTTCCAGCATTGGCTCTAGGGCGGCTGAGTCGAGAATTGATTTGAGCAGCATAGGTGGCATCATGTATATCGGGAATGATACACCCGATTGCATCCGTCAGGCATTTGAGGGCGGCTCTCTGACTATATGGTCTTACTAGGAACAACCAATAGGTGTCCCAAGTTAAACTTTTAATCCCTGAGATCAATCTCCCATTCTTTTCTAGCTCTTGGTTACATGACTGCTCCAATGTCTTGGCCGATAATAGTTTACCTGGTGTACATTGAGAAATCATGTTAGATAAATAGAGTGTATTATTGGTCAAGTCAATTAAATTGCTTGTAGATAACTTGCATCTGGAAACAGCTCTCTCTGCTTTACTTAATTGGGACTGCCATTCTGTGAATAGGATTTCCTTATGGGATTCTAAGATTTTTGGCAAGTTTGTTGCCTCTCCCTCATTAGAGTCCTGCCATGTAAGAAAATCTATTAAAGTGTCTTCGGCTTGCTCTAAATCTTTCCTGGCATCCACTGACTTATCTATTATAGATGATGTTATGTCACATAAAGGTTCAACTTGGGCGATTTCATGACATAACAATCTTATTTGTGTTATTAATGCCTTGTTAATTTGCATTGCCTCTGCTCTGAACTCAGCAGGTTGGGGAAGACTCTTGAACCTTTCTACTTGAGCTGATAATTGAGCAATTTGCTCATCTTTTGTCTTTGTCATTTGTTCATTCATTGCCTTCAACTTTGATAATGCCTCGGATAGTTCCTTATGTTTCTGGATTGCTCTCGAATCGATCCTCTGCTTCTCTTCATGCAACTGTTTGTTTAGCTGGTTGTTTAATTGTTGCTGTGTGGACAGTTGCTGTTGTAGCTGTTCTAAATTCTGCTGCTCTTCCGATAGCTGCGCTTGTAATAAAGCGACGGCTTGATCGTTTTCCTTCAACAAATTACTTACCTCCGATGCCTTATCCATGGTGGCTACCGAATAGGCACCGACATATTGAGATAACTTGGTTAGGTCATCGGAGGGGTCGAATTCTTCTCTCCATACCACATTTGCTATTATTGTTTGTTCAGGGAACAGAGAAGGTTGATCAATCCTTCTTCTTTTCTGCTGTCGCTTTATCACAAACCTGTGTTTTGGGCTATAGAAAACATCAAGTGGAGGAATGTCCTCCACTTGCAAAATAATTTGATCGGAAGGGTTCTTTGGAATTATTTTTACTACTGTATTTGAGGGTGGACCGCTGGTTCCTTTGCTTGGAACCTCCTTTGATGCTGTATCTTGTGTATCGGTAGCTTTGGATGTTTCGGCATCTGTTGAGGTCTCAAGATTGCCTATAATTGTATTGAATTGTTGCCATTCTTCAAGAAATCTTGGGTCCACTTGAGTATCAACATTTATTTCTTTGTTCCTGTGCTCCTGCTGCTTTTTCTGTTCTTCTTCCCTTATTCTCTCATGTTGCTTCTTTTCTGCCTCTTCTTGTTCTTTTCTCTGTGCCTCTTCCTATTCTAATCTTCGGAGTTCCTCCTGCTCTCTTCTCTGGACTTCTTCATAGATTGTGGATGTAGCAGGAGGTTCATTAGTAAGCTGCTGCTGAGGCTCGCTTGACTGAATCATCGGGGTAGTAGCTAACAAATCTAGAGGCAGAGTTTGAAACCTCTGTTCTCTAAGTTTGTTAAATTCTACTAACCCGTCATCATGATATCTCATCCTGGCTAGCTGTTGTACCTGGAAGATTGACTCGGCGGAGGAGAACAGGTCATCAAACTCATCTTCCTTATGCTCGAATTTAGTAAGCTTGGCTTGATCCAGGGAATTATAGGTGACTTTCTTTGGGTCAAAACTTCTATTAGGCAGAGTGGCAAGACTTAGGACGTTCACCTTTTCTGCCTCTTTCTCTACATGTTTATAATCATGTAGAGTATAGACGCCACACCTAAGAGGAGAAGGAGGCCAAACTTGCTTCTTTGAATTTCTGAGAGTTTTCGTGGCTGACGCAGTTGTAAGATGATATGTTATTTTGCGAGCTAATAGCTTGTCTGGTATGTATAAGGGGAGGACATGAGGTCTGGCCTGACTGCCAAAAACTCTTACATATGTGAATTTTTCTTCTCTAAACCAGGTTCCTATGGTTGTCAAATCAATCTCAGCCTGAGAGGAGATCTTAGGGGCAAGTTTATCAAAAATTGCATAGTAAAGAGGTAGCATGAATCCATTGCAGACTTGGTATAAATGGTGTTTATAATGAGCTTTCCATAGTTTCTGGTGGTAGGCATGAATATGCATAGGGTCCTGTGGAGTCCATCTCCACCCTAACACAGGAAACTCAGAATTGAAATAGAGGGTATCCAGAATGTAGGCACTAAAATAAATGGAGAGATGAACCTGTCAGTAAAACGGGATTTGTTCCTGAATTCAAGAATAGCCATAGCCAACTTATCCGATAATATAGTCCCCCAATCCATTATCTCACTATTACATGCCGCTTCCATCAAAGGAACCATCTCTATGGAAAATTTGGAAGAATCATGCAATCCCCACAATCGACACATCATGACTCCAACATAACAATAAGGAGAGCATAAGGAGTCGACGGAGTACTTACCCGAAGACTCATGTTTGTGTTTCGCCAGGTTCTATCTCCATTCTCGTATAGGCGTTGACTCGGTCTCATTCTCATCTCGAAACTTCTCCAGAAATGCTTTATTGTACTTCTTCTCTGGCTCGGGCAAGTGGTACATTTGTCTGAAATCGTTGGCCTGAAATGAACCAAATACTCTTCCATCAACAGTGCAGAATGTTCTATCCGTGATTGGAATTTCCTCAATTGCCCATCTCACCACATCCGTATACGAAAGAATTTGCTCTCGAGCTGCTATCCTATGTAGGTAGGAATCAGCCAAATCTTTTAAAGTAGCATCAGATTTCCGGCTTGAACCTGCTGAAGCTTGTACCGATGTTTGCTGAGGGTCCTCGGCTTCTACCAAGTTGTAAATACTTTGCCAAGTAGTGCTGCCAAGGCCGAGACATGTGGTATCTAAGATTAACCCTTTCTTGCTTGGTCCCGGATCAGTGGCATGTTGTCCTGTTACCATAGGAGCCGAAGGCGTTCCAGACTTCTTAGATTTTATTCCCATCGTTAATGTGAAAAAACTCTGCGCAAGAGAAAAATAAATGTAATGCAGAGAATAGATGGCTAAAACCAAGTATGAGGAAATTGCGTTAATCAATGAGTAATGGAGGATTTATCATAAGGCTCCCGCAGATGCAATCTCTGAAAGGGTTTAGGCATGACTGCTCGTTAATTGGCCGTTAAAACCTGTCAATCATTTAATTGCTCATTATATCTTTTATTTGTTGAATAATGGTTTAAGCGTGGATTTGATTTTTTGGCGGTTGGACGTGAGCGAATCTCTATCGGGAAGAGAAAAGGCTTTCAATGATAATTAATATATAATATAATGAAATCATATTGATCCTTTTTGAAAGTTGCATTTTGGGCTTATCACAATCAGAAATTGGAGGAAGGTTTGGGAAATTTTATTTAAGTCTTATGGAATCCCTGATCGCCGATAGCGATATCACTTGACTCGCATCGGGAGATTGAACAAGGAGAGTTTGTTATGTTCATGTCACATTCCTCGACCGCCAATTGCGATATCGCGTCGGAGCAAAGGGGAGGGGCCCTTTATTATTTGTTTTCCCGATATCCATTGGCTATTTTGCTTTTATCGCATCGAGGAAAATCAATGGGTCATGGTTTATGCATCCTTTGTTGTTGCGATATGCGATCTTGTGATCGCTTTATCGCAATAATAAAGGGTTATTAGTTTGATTTTTAAGACTGATTTATTTCAAAAGGTTTAAAACTGTTTTGTTTATTTTCGAACTTTTAGAAGAGTGATGGATTAATACCAATTTTTAATCTAAAAGGGACCCATTTCAATTTATAATTTTCTAAAGTAAAATAAATTGAAATGGGGGGTTGTTGTATAGCACAACAGAACCAACTAGAAAAAAAATGGAAAACCAAAAACACCATGGCTATTAAGGAAATGACAAGGCTTAGGAAAAACCACTATTAATCTAGGAAATCCTACATGCTAATGACATGCATATGCCATGCATGCCAAAACTAGCTTTGAAAACATACATGCAACTCAGTACCTGCAAATAAAACCTAATGTAGCTATCGTTCCTACTAACCTCTTGTGATTTTTTTCTTTTTCCTTTTCCTTTTTTCTCCAAATCCAAAGTATGCCAAAATCCTCCAAGAGTTCTCTGAGAAACTCTAAGTGTGCAAGAGTATTAGAGAGAGAATAGAAGAGAGCTCCAAGATAAAACTGAAAAAAGGTTGTGAAATGATTATCAGAAGCCTGTTTATTAATGAGGCCCCTATTTAATTCAATTTCCATTATTTTCCTTCAATGTCCTCCTCACACGCAACCTATGATTTTTCACCATCATTTTCTCATATTTTCCATTATTCTCATAAATTAAATTCCAATTAATGCCTCTTTTCCTTTTCCATTACCTTTTTCAATTTCCATAGAAATTCATTAATCATCAGTGATCCCCATCACTATGTTTTTTCCTAAAATTCAACTTGGAATACATGTCCTATGACCTTCATCTTATTTTTCCTTTATTAACTTTATTACATGGATTTTTAACCAAGGTTCTTACCTCTTAGCAATAAAATCACATGCAGCCTATTAACTGCAATGTCCTCTTGATGAAATTACTTTTCCAATCTTTTCCTCTTTCTCCCTTGCTCTCCTTTGCTTGCTTGATTTTCCAATTGTTTTCTCCCTCTGCCCCTAGAGCTATATTTATTAAAGTGATCAAAGTTAGAACTAACAAAAGTGGTGAATTACTTCTCTGATGCATTTTTATCATTGATTCCTAGTCTCTTCCTTTCATTTTTCCTTTTTTATTCATTTCCCCTCATTTTCTTTATAATTTCCCTTGCATGCATATTTATGTATCTTCATCTTACTTTTCTCTTATTTTCATTTATTTCTCATATTAAATTGTCATTTATTTCCACTTTTCCTTTTTCAATTTCTTTGCAATTTCCATAGCCATTAATTAACCACAAGTGATTTATAGTGTCTTTCCCTTCATTCAGCTTGGAATATAGGTCCCGAGACCTTTGTCTTATTCTATTTAGATGGAAAATCAACCGAAGGTTGTTACAAATCCCTCCTCGTCGGGGAAAACTATCCTCGATGGTCTATGACACTTATGACCAACAAAACATACCACCTATGGAGCTTTATAACATAGCTCAATGAAATATTTACAATAACAACTGTCAAAAATCATGAAAGACATGAAAAACATGACAAACATACCACTTATTGGAGCTTTATAAAGACAACTTGATGTTGTGTTTACAAAGGCATACACACACACACACCAAAACTCATCTACGTCAACCAACAAATAAAGAACAATATAATGCCCGCATATGATCAACCATATCGCATGTAGATTCATCAGGCCCAAATTGATTCCACTACACTTTAACCTGCTCTATTTCTTTGTTTCAAAGCATAAGTTGTCTCTGCTAAAATGAATTTTGGCTCTGGATGTAACTCTCCCTCTAGTTCCACTTAGAATATAGACCAATCAATCACATGATCAACATCCTTCACATAACTGTTAAGTAACAAAACATGGAAAACATCATGGATTTTCATTGTCGGCAGTAGTGCAAGCTTGTAGGCCACTGGTCCAATCCTCTGCAAGAACTCAAACAGCCCATAATACCAAGTTTCTAGCTTGGCACATCACTACTCCTCTTGGGATTAATGCACAAATACACATGTTCTGCAACCTGAAACTCCATGAATGCTCTATGCTAGTCTATATATTGCTTATGTATGTCCTCTTCTACCTTCAAATTCCTTCTAATATCCTACATTTCCTGCTCCATCTTAGCCAATATATCTGGTCAAATCAGGACCTTATTCACAGGGTCACTGCAACTAATAAGAGTATTACAACTTTGCCCATATAGAGCCTCAAATGGACTCATATTCAAGTATTCTTGATACCCATTATTATAATCAAACTCCAATAGTGGAAGATACTCGTCCCACTCCATCTATTGATGTGTGGCACACATACTCAACATATCCTCAAGAATCTTGTTAACCCTCTCTATCTATTCATCTTTTTATGGATGATAAGTTGTACTGGAAGCTAACTCTGTCCCCAAGCTTGCAAATAACGCCTTCCAAAACTTGGAAGTGAACTTGGAAACTTTGTCTGATATAGTCTTCTTGGGAACTCCATGCAACCTCACTATCTCCATTCTCAATATATGAGCCACTTCACTAGTTTAATTAGTAGAATTCATTCCAATGAAGTGAGCTACCTTTCTGAGCCTGTCAACCACAACCATGATCAGATCATGCTTCTTTGATGTGCTCGGAAAAACTATAATGAAGTCCATGGAAATGACCTCCAATTTCCATTCTGGAATCAAAATAGAATACAATAGACTAGGTGGATGCTTGCATTCAACTATGATATACTGATAGTTCAAACAAATTACAATAAAATAAGCCACCTCTTTCTTCAAATTCAGCCAATAGTATAAATTCTTAACATCATCCAAAGTTTTCTAGCATCCCAGGTGGCCTAAATATTGCTTGACATGAAAAGCTCTCAAGATAATTTTCTTCATCTCTCTACTACTTGGCACATAAATACCGCTCCTGAACCTTAACTAAGCCATCTATTCTGAGGTGATTCTCCTCATCCCTATCAGCTTCACCCTATTGTTTCAATCTCTATTTCAGTTGTTCATACCTCTTATTATGTTTCCCTTCCTCGAAGATCTACTCCTGCAAATATGTCCCATAAGAGCTCACAGTTGAAATATGATTCACCTGCACTCACCTACTAATAGAATATACAACATTGTTCTCTTTTCCCTTAATGCACCTAATCTCAAAATCAAAATCGTTGAGGGTATCAAACCATATAGCTTTCCTTGCATTCAGATTGGGCTCCTTAAAAGGATACCTCAGTCCATTATGATCAATCATCAAGGCGAACTCCTCCCAAGCATATAATGTCTCCACATCTTCAATGCATGAATGATGGCTGCCAAATCAAGATCATGAGTCACGTATTTTTTCTCATGATCATTCAACTTCCTTGATTCATAGAAAATCACTCTCCCTTTCTACATCAAGAATCCAACAAATCCTTCCTTGCAAGCATTTATACAAACCAAAAAATCCTTATCAAGATTCACAATATTTAGAGACAGAGCATTTGTAAGCAGTTGGTTCAACTGCTCAAAACTAGCTACAAAATCTTCAATCCATTCAAACTTATTCCCTTTCCTCTACAAATATGTGATACGATAGGCAATATTTGTAAATTTCCTAATGAACCCTCTATAATAACATGCTAGTTCCATGAATGATAGCACATGATCCACATTCCTTGGAGCTAGCCACACCATGATAGCCTTAATATTTTCTAGATCCATTGTGATCCCTTCCTTGGAAACAACATGTACCAAGTAATGAATTAGATTCTAAAAGAAATTGCACTTCTTGACCTTGGCATAAAACTAGTCCTCTCTCATCAATCTCAATACCGCTTCCAGGTGATCCAAAAGGGATCCCAAAACCCTGTAAGTCTTCAAAATCTTCGAAACACTCGAAACTATTGCATAAGAAGAACTTGTCAAAAAGTTGGATTACACTATCTAGAGGCAAAAACATGAAGAAATCAGTGAAAATAGGCTTATCGGTAGTTTAAAGCAACTTTGAATCAGACCCGTTAGATCTGGATGATCAATGGTCCAGATCTGATTGGCGAATTGCAATCGGTAGTGGAAAAGGGAGGCTATCGGTGGAGACCATAAGGAATATGTTACAGCGATTAGTGGGGTCAACAAGGACTGTCGATCAAGTGCGCAGATCGATGACCCACATTACATTGTAATATCGCGATGGAAAACCATAGTGGAGCAATTACAATCGGCTCAGGGTATGTGCAATATGCGATTGCGATTGTAATATCACATCGGAACTATGCAAAGGATCGAGGCCAATAATAATTATAACTATGATAGCTAGACCTGATAATATTATAAACGATATTATATATATTTTGAGATCCGGAAAACAAGTTTTTCCTTTGTATTTTGCATTTTCGTTGAATAAATGAAATACAAAGAGAAAGGCGCCAATGTGATATTACGAACCCAAACGGGTTTATTAAAACTGTTATATATGATTTCAAGTTTGATAAAGCCATTTTTTGGGTTTTTCAATGTTTTAATGTATTTTTAATACAAATGGAAATTATGATATGAGCAGGATTTCGGGCTAGTCAAAGGCAGTAAATGGTTTGGGCCAGGCTTTGCCTGATCCCATACAATGGCTGCCAGGTTTCCAGGCTGAGGAGAGAGAAAACAACCCTCATCGGGCGGTTAACTCCCATACAAAAGAGCCACCGAAATGGATCCCAACCCTTGGATCAAGACCTCTCAGATCAACGGTGGAGATGCGATGTTGATGTACGGTGGACCCGATAGGAGCTATAAGGCAGATTCATAATATTTGAAGTCTGATGAATGGTGTTTGGTTTAATTTTTTCATGTTTGAATGTGTTTATCTGTGTAAACAGAGGATGGCAATTTTGAAGGATTTCAAAGGCCTAATGACCATTCTGTTACAGTACAAGTGGGCACCAACCTTGGAAGCATTTAGCAATGATTGCTAATGCTCAGAAAGGGATCTGAGCAGACAAAGGTCGAGAAGCCAAAGAGCCCGAGAAGCTGAAATGAACAGACAACACCGATTGGCTTTAAAGCCATAAACAGAGAGCAAACAAGAGCAAAAGCAGTGCTGAGACAGAGTAATAGAGACAAAGAGTTAGTGAGGAGAGTCTGTGTACTCAAAAGAGAATTGGGTGATCCAAGTAAAGCCTTATTGTTTTGTATCTGTTGTGTGAGCCTCAAATTGATCTCACTATTGTAAAACTTTGTTTTTGAAGACATAATAGAGTGGTCACCATTGAAGGCTGGACCAGGAGGTGTAGCCTAGGAATGTTGGGTGAACTCCTTATTAAAGTTGTTGTGTTTATGTGTGTTGTTTATTATGTTTCTTCTACTGCTTCATTGTCTATATATTTTGCAATATTATCTATCCATTGCACAAAGAAACATAGGAAAATCCATGTGAATGAGTCTATAATACCTTAATAATTGTTTAAGATCATTATCAAATCAAGTGGTATCAGAGCTTTAGGTTGCTAAGGTTAGACAAGCTTGTGCTGGATTGCTAACTAGGTCAAAGCTAAAATTAGGAGAAGGAGAACTAGTTGAGACTAACCCCAAAATAGGAAGAGTCTATCCTAGGAGGAAAATGGTAGAGGAAATTCCCTTGGAATCAGACTCTTAATTCATGGACAGTTTCATGACCATGAGAGCCATGGTAGAAGAGATGTATAGAGAATTTAAGAAAGGTCGAGTTGAAGATACTTAAACCTCTAAACAAGACAAAGGAATAGAGGAACCTCATCTAGATTACCATTTAGAAGGAAAAGGGAAAGGGCAAGAGCCTCCTCTATCAACACCTCCTTCTAGCCCTTTGATTAAATTAGATGTAAAATTTGATTTGCCAATATATGATGGAGAATTAAATGCAGAAAAGCTAGATAACTGGATTAGACAGATTGATGTATATTGCGGGGTGTAGAACATCAATTCAAAAAGGAGAAAGATTCAGCTAGCCAGCCTTCACCTTGAAGGAACTTCCCTAGTGTGGTGGGAAGGCAGGACACAAGCTGATTTGAAGAAGCATGATAAAATTCTTTCTACTTGGAGTGAATTTGTTTCTACCCTTAAAAAGAAATTCTATCCACTAGCTTATATGCAACAAGCAATGACGAGTTGGAAAACTCTTCACCAACTAAAATGTAAAAGTGTACAAAGCTATACTGAGGAATTTAAAAAAAGAGCTTTAATTCTAGGCATTTCTCTAGACTAGCCTGAAATGTTTTTGAAGTATATAGGTGGTCTACATAGCTATTTGAGGCACACCATCCTCATGTTTAACCCTACTAGCATAGATGAGGTATCTGTTTAGGCTACACATCTAGAGGCTAGAAGCAAGAATGTGAACCCAGAGATTGGGGGATCATCAAAACCCACTGCAAGCAAGAACAAGGAAAAGAGGAAGCATAAATGGAAAGAGAGGAAGAAAAACACTGTACAGAAAGTCAAACCTTCATAAACTCACTGCAAGAAGGTTGGACATGATGATAAACATTTTTTTCTTTGCTTCCAGAGCTGAAACCCAAGAAGTCCGATGGCAAGAAGAAGAAGACTGTTGCTACTGTGTAGAAATATTTGGGGTCAGACTCAAGTGATGAAACAACAGTCACCGTTGTAGGTATAAAAGGTGATTCTCTTTAGAGAATGCAGAGATCAAGAAGCAGGTACAGGAGCTGCTTGACAAATGGTTCATAAGGCCAAGCACATCACGATGCGGATCTCCAATTGTCTTGGTGAGAAAGAAAGATGGCTCGTGGAGGATGTGCATTGATTATAGAACACTGAATAAAATAATGATCAAGAATCATTATCCTCTTCCTTGCATAGATGATCTATTAGATAAGTTGAAAGAAGCTTTTTACTTTTCCAAGATAGACTTGCATAATGGCTACCATCAAGTCAGAGTTGCAGAAAAAGATGCATGGAAGACTGCGTTCAAAACAAAGCAAGGGTTGTATGAATGGCTAGTTATGACTTTTCGCTTAACTAATTATCCTACCACTTTCATGAGAGTAATGAATGATGTACTTAGGCCTTTTATTGATGATTTTGTTATTTTATATTTAGATGGCATTCTTGTTTTCAGTAAAACATAGGAAGAACATTTAAAGCATGTAAAGCATACTCTAGATGTTTTGAAAAAAGAAAATATCTATGTTAAGTTATCAAAATGTGAATTTGGAAAAACATATTTGAATTATTTGGGTCATATTGTAGGGGTTGGTGAATTGAAGATAGATCCCTTTGTTAGTTCCAGTCTTCGCAGCCTACCACCAGGGATCAAAATGGGCTCTTACTATGTCTGATTTTCAGAGATGTCTTGCACATGCTCTTCAATGCAAATCATATCCTAAGTATTTCCATCAAAATAATCTTGGAAAAATATTTCCAATGGTATTTCACACTCCAGTAACTGGTCTCTGGATTAGAAGATATGATTGAAATGAATGAGTGATTCTTGGTTATACATGTTTTGAGGTCAGTTGCTGCACACAATGACAAGTTTAGTACAAGATCAGTTTCTAAAATACTGGTAAAGAATTTTTCAAAAGAGAAAGAGGGTTTTGTCCATCACCTACCAAATAATAAAAACCTCCTTCATTTTATGCATAGGTGCTACTATGTGGGAGATATGTAGTAATATTGGGAGCCTACATTAAAACAAAGCAAAATTTTCATATTTTTTACTATTTCAGTCATTTTAGTACGGTGCCATTTTACCACAAATGGAAAGTAATTTTGCAAAACCAAATGAAATTTTTGTTAACCACACGCCATATAAAATAAACCTTTTTCAATTTATTCACAGGTGTCATGAATTGGGATATGTGACCAGATCTTTATAGTTCATTTTGACAGATTTAAATTTTTAATGATTTTCTGTTTTAGATATGCTTTTGTGGCACATATTACGAGCCACTGGAAACGAATTTCCAAACTTTGAGAGAGGTTTTTATCCAACATGACCTTCTCTACAAAACCCTCTTTCCGTTTTGTAATAGGTACTATGGTTTAGGAGATACAAGTTCATCTTCAACACCTATTTTCAGAAATTCGGTTCAAGGTTAATGTAACTGATTCTATTTTGAAGAAAATGGTTGAGCTCAATTCCCTTAGTACAAGGATGAGAAAATGTATATATTTTATGAATTTCATAGTGTAGAGGTTGTATTTTGATAGAAAATATGCATTTGGACTGTGTAAAGTTTTATTGAATATCATAATAACGCAGTTATTTCCCTTTAGGCCTGGGATTCATCACGGTGCTTAAATGTTCAGTATGCTTTTTCTCTTGTAATTAATTTACACATTATATTTTTATCCTTTGTTTCAACATTATCTAAGTGATATGTTAGGAATTCATCCATAATGATGCTCCTTTCTTGATGATTTTGTTGTTAGTTGTAATGGTAGTTTTAGCAGAATTTATCCTTTGTTAGATGCTTTGTTGAGCATCCTCGTTATTCTCTTTCATCTAAAGTTGTTGCTGCAGATCCATCCCTTGTTTGATGCCTGTAGGGTAGTGTGCTTTCTCCCTTATACTTCTCACATTTGCAATCTTCACTTAGCTGAACATCACACTTAATTTGTCCCAAGTTTGCCGGCAGAAACTGATATTGACGCCATAATCCAAATCATCCTTTCTCTTGTTGTTTCGACCCAAAACAAAAATTAATCAAAAACCTTGAGCTAATATACCTAGCCTAAAATCCATATTTGATTCAGTCATCTTGACCAAAATTCACAAGAAGAAATCCCTCTCCCAACCTGGTAGGGCTAGCTACCAGGTTAAGCATGGTTTGTTGTTACCCTAGACCTACCTTCCTTCAGCATGAGGTAGATCTAGGCTCTAACACCCTCTAAGGTTGAAGTCATTGTAAACTAGCCTAAACCCAAATCTACTACATAAGTTAGGAGCTTCCTAGGAGCAGCACAATATTGGAGAAAGTTTATTGCTAAATTTTCCTTGATTGCAACTCCCTAACATGCTTTAACAGGATTGAACAAGGTGTTTCAGTGGGGAGGCAAACAATAGAAAGCCTTTGACGCCTTGAAAGAAAAGATTAGTACAACACCAATACTAGCATTGCCAGATCTTCAAAGACCATTTGAAATTGAAATACATGTCAGTGACTATGCCATGGGAGCAGTGTTGATGCAACATGGTAAACCCATATGTTATCATTCTAAGACATTTAATTCTATAGTAGTTAATTATCCCACATATGATAAAGAATTGTATGCATTAGTACAGAGTGTGAAAAAGTGGAAACATTACCTATTGGGTAAAGAAACAGTTATACATATTGATCATCAACCACTTCAATATTTACACTCACAAACTAAATTGCAGCAATCAGGACATTATAGGTGGATGGGTTTTCTACAACGGTTTCATCTTGTCATTAGATATAAGAAGGGCATACACAATAAGGTTGCAGATATGTTATCTAGACCAATTATAAATGCATCTACTATACTTAATCATAATTTAGTATTGCATGAAAGCTACATTGAACAATATGCTCAAGATGTATTTTTTAAAGATGTATATGCAACTTTAAGTCATGGCAAACAAGTAGAAGAATTGGATTATCATGTTAAGGACCAACTCTTGTTTCATTTGGGAAAGTTATGCATTCCTTAAACTGAAAGAGTTAACATAATCTGATAAGCACATACTTCTCTAATATCAGGCCATTTTGGTGTAAGTAAAACAGTTGCATAGCTCCAAAGATTTTTTTATTGACCAAGAATGCATGAAACCATTTCTAGATATATTAAAGGGTGTACCATGTGTTCTAAAAGCAAACCCAACAATAGAAAACTAGGCTTGTGCACTCAACTTCTAGTTCCTTCACATCCTTGGGAAAGTGTTTCCATGGACTTTGTTGGGGATTGCCAAAATCTAGAAAAAGGACATGACTATTTATATGTTATTATGGACAGGTTCAACAAAATGTGTATTTTAATACCTTGTAACAAGTAGATTACAGTTGAACAAATAGAAAATTTGTTCTTTCAGCATGTATGGGTTCATTTTGGATTACCCACTTCTATTGTCTCCGATCGAGATTCCTGATTTGTTGGGAATTTTTTTTCAAGTCTATGGGAGTTAATTGGCACCAGATTGAAGAAGAGCACAACATTTCATCCACAAATAGATGGCCAAACAGAGGTGGTCAACAAGACAATGATCTAGTTGCTTAGGGGCTATTGTAGCAAGCATCCCAAGCTTTGGGATGAACATTTGAGTTATGTGCAACATGCTTACAACCGTGCTAAGCACTCTTCTACCAAAGATCTCCTTATGAGCCTTGTTTTGGTTTTATACGAAGGTCTCCCTTGGATTTTTTCTTTAGTAAAGACATAGCAGTTGATGGACATAGTGATGTGGACAAAGCAACCAAGTTCATTGAACATATCCAAGAAATTCACCATGCAGTGTAGGAACAACTGGAAAAGAGCCAAGCCAAGTACAAGGAAAGGCATGACAAGCATCGAATTGAGCATAGATTCCAAGTTGGTGATCAAGTCTAGTTGTACATCAACAAAGATAGAATGCAAGGTGAAGGTAAGAAGCTGAAGCCAATAAGGTATGGGCCTATCAAGATACTTGAGAAAATTGGTGAGAATGCTTTTCACCTTGATTTGCCAACTTACATGCACATCTATTCAGTAGTTAAAGCAGAGAACTTGAGGCTATTTGAACCTTCATTGATTGAAGATCCCGAAGAGCAAAGTCAGTTGCCTTCTATTGATGATCTGTTGCCTGAATATCTCAACGAGTTGTAGGAAGATATAGTTCTGGACATGAAAGTGAGAACTACGTGCAAAGGGGATGTTGAGTACCTTAGAATTGGACTCAAAGGTTCAAAACCAAGCAATGCAAGATGGATAGAGATTGGACAAGTGAGGAAGTTGTATCCTCACTTGATTGATGCTTTAAAACTAGCTTTTGGTGGTCCAAAATCTTTTTTTGTGGGAAGACGTGATCCAAAAGGAATCCAAAAGCCCTCTAAGTCTTCAAAATCTTCAAAACTATCACATAACAACAACTTGTCAAAAAGTCAGATTACACTATCGGGAGGCAAAAACATAAATAAATCAATGAAAACAGGCTTATCGATGGTTTAAAGCAACTTTGAATCAGAGCTGTCGGATCTAGCTGATCAACGATCCAAATCTGATTGGTGAATGACATTCGGTAGTGGAAAAGGGAGGCTATCAGCAAAGACCACAAGGAATACGAGACAACGATCAGCAGGGTCAACGAGGACTGCCTATCAAGCACGTAGATCGAAGGCCCATGTTGCATCGCAATATTGCGGTGGAAAAACACAGTGGAGCAATTACAATTGACCCAGGGTATGTGCGATATGCGATTGCGATTGCAATATCGCATTGGAACTATGCAAAGGATCGGGGCTGACAGTAATTATAACTATGATATCTAGACTTGATAATATTATAAATTATATTATATATATATTGAGATCCGGAAAACAAGGTTTTCCTTTGTATTTTGCATTTTTGTTGAATAAAAGAAATATGAAGGAAAGGCATCGATGCAATATTACAGACCCAAAAGGGTTTATTAACACTATTATATATGATTTCAAGTCTGATAAAGCCATTTTCGAGTTTTTCAATTTTTTTAATGTATTTTTAATACAAAGGGAAATCACAATATGAGCGAGATTTCAGGCGGGCCAAAGGCGGTAAATGCTTTGAGCCGAGCTCCACCCGATCCCATACAATGGCTACCATGTGTCTAGGTTGAGGAGAGAGAAACTACCCTCATCAAGCGGTTAACTCCTATATGAAAGAGCTACTCAAAATGGATCCCAACCATTGGATCAAGACCTCTCAGATCAATGGTGGAGATGTGATGTTGATGTACGGTGGACCCGATAGGATTTATAAAGCAGATTCATAATATTTGAAGTCTTATGAACGGTGTTTGGTGGACATTTTTCATGTTTGAACGTGTTTCTCTGTGTAAACACACGATGGCAATTTCGAAGGATTTCAAAGGCCCGATGACCATCCCGATGACCATTCCATTATAGTATAGGTGGCCACCAACCCTGGAAGCATTTAACAATGATTGCTAATGCTCAGAAAGGGATCTGTGTGGACAGAGGTTAGGAAGCCAGATAGCCCAAGAAGGTGAAATTAACAGACAGATCTGATTGGCTCTAAAGCCATAGACAAAGAGCAAACAGAAGCAGAAGTAGTGCTGAGACAGAGTAACAGAGGCAGAGAGTCAATGAGGAGAGTTTGTGTACTCAGAAGAGACTTGGAGGATCCAAGTAAAGCCTTATTGTTTTGTATCTATTGTGTGAGGCTCAAATTGAGCTCACTGTTGTAAAACTCTATTTTTGAAGACATAATAGAGAGGTCACCAATGAAGGCTAGACTAGGAGATGTAGCCCAGAAGTGTTGGGTGAACTCCTTATTAAACTTGTCGTGTTTATGTGTTTTTTCTATTATGTTTCTTTTATTGCTTCATTTTCTAGGTATTTCGCAATCTTATCGATCCATTGCAAAAAGTAACATAGGAAAATCCATGCACATGAGTCTGTAATACCTTAATAATTGTTTAAGATCATTATCATATCACCAGGTGCACTACATTCTCCTCCTCATTCTTTGAATATACCAATATGTCATCAATAAATATTATCACAAATTTATCTAGGCAAGGGCAAAACACACTATTCATCAAACACATGAAGGTGGTTGAAGCATTTGTAAGACCAAAAGGAACCACCACAAACTCATAATGCTTATACCTCATACAAAATGCGGTCTTGTAGATGTATTATTCTTTGATGTGCACCTAATGATATATTGATCTCAGATCACTCTTCAAAAATATTGCAGCTCCCCTCAACTAATCAAACAAATCATTGATCTAAGGCAATGGATACCTATTCTTGATAATCACATTGTTCAAATGTTTGTAGTCAATGCATAATATGAGATTACCATCCTTATTCATTACAAATAACACTGGTGCAACCCAAGGTGATGCATGTGGCCTTATGTATCCCTTATCAATCATTTCCTTAATATGCAACATCAGTTCCACCAATTTCAGAGTGCTCATTATGTAAGGTGCCTTAGATGCTAGTGTTACACCTAGTACAAACTTAACGAAAAATTCCACCTCCCCATGAGGTGACAAATCTAGAATCTCTACAGGAAACACATGCTAAAATTGTTGCATACTGAATCTCTACAGGATACTTCCTCAGGAGTTAATCATCCTCATATTCCTTCCCCTTATCACTGGAAACATGTGCTGCAAACAATAAACATCCTATTTTGCTACTGTGTTTAGGTTTTATAACTCTAACCATTCTCATTGATGTAAGCTCCTTTTTTCCCTTCAAGATTTTGTTTTCTCCATCATCATCTAGGAAATCAAATGCCTCGTCAAATAAATCCACCTTTGTCCATAGAATAAGCAACAATTTCATGCCATAAAGCATTCTATATGAACCCAAAGGAATCACATTTAGATGTGCTAATGTAGGCATACCATTGAGATCAAATTCCTAATATCTCACCCACTGATTAACTCTTCGCTTGGCTTGTGTAGCCAGCTACACCAACCAATATTTTACATGCACTTCTTTATTCAACTAATACAGATCCACCAGGTGAGGACTAATATAGCTATAATTGAATCTAGGATCAAGCAAAATAGAAACAACTTGATCACAAATCTTAGCTTCCATTTCGATAATGGATGCATGATGATCTGCATTCCTATTATCGATAGGTGCCTAGATCCAGGGAATTCTCTGGCCTACACCTCAACTATCTGTGCCTCTTGAGCATTGTAAATAAGAGGCTTGCCACCCTGATGTGATGGAAAATCCCTCCTGTGATGCTCTCCACCACAATTCCAAGACCTCAAAGGTTTTCTACCATCACCTTTATTATGATGCTCCTTAGGTTGAGACCCATGTCCTCTCTTAGCAACATTGAACTTCTTGTGAGGTCCCATATTTTCCTCGTCACCTGCCTCCTGAGATCTTCCTCACTTATTACACCATTTTCCTTTCACATTATCATTAAATTTCTAGTCTCACTTGAACTCAGGCTTGTGATTTGACTTGTCATAAAAATGTGTCAACTTTCTAATGACTTTCTCCGATAACCAAGGCTCATCATACCCAATCTAATCATTTAATGCTAATGGTAGTCCACTGATGAACCCTTTGACCTTTGTTTTCTCATCCTTGTGTTAGGGTACATACCTCAACAACTCTATAAATTTGGTTGTGTACCCTTCTTACATCATGGAACCCATCTTGAGCTCATATAATTCCTTGACATTTAAATCGTAATACCTCATAGATAGGCACTTCTTCTTGAAGAGTCTTTCAAAATCATTTGAAATTAGCTCCTCTCCCTTGACTTCTCTAACGTGTTTAACATTAGCACACCAACTATTTTATTTTCCATTGAGGTTGAATGTGGATATCTTGGTTGTCATGTTCTCTGATTAATTATGCAATATGAATAATTTCTTCATCCCAAGAAGCCATGCTTCTGCATCCTCTAATTTCTTCACTTCCCCATCAAAAGTAGGAGGCTTGGCTTTCTTGAATTCTTCTAGAAAATATCCCATCTCATGATATTAGGAGATTGGTGGCCATGATTGTTGTCTATCAAAACCAGAGCTAGAACAAAATCCATGAGTGTTAACCCTCTTGTCAACTATGTCCAAGGATATGCCACATCTCACTGTATCATCTTTTTCCATCCTATCCTCCTTCTTGATGTGCTTCCATCTACACCATTTGTATTTTCTTCATGTCCCCAATTGATCCCTAGCTATCCCTACTTCTACAAATTTGAAAGGCTCTGAAGAATCACTACATTAAACTTAGCTTGCTTTTTCTAAGCTTTGGCAAGCCTTTCTTATGCCTCAATCAACCACTCATTATCTTCCTTGCAACTCACGCTTTTTTCCTTCAAACTTCTCAATGTGTCTGCCAAACCAAGAGAATGTCCCTCTACCTGTTGGTCAACTTATCTCACCCATCCTACCAATGTCTCTTTTGGCCTATATGGAGATTCATATAAAATGTACTCCACTATTGTCCTCTTCATCTCTTGGCCTTATATTTCCTATAACATGCCATTGTTACCTATGTAAAACATAATCAAAACCATACATCAAGGTATCCCAGGGGACATTATTGCATCTGTACAAGACAATCCAAATTATCACTGTACAACATCACAACATTAACTTATACATGGATATCATAAACATAAAAGGAAATAGCTAGCATTCATGCATGATAAACACATAAACAATTGGCATACATGCATAACAATCTAAATTTATCCTACGATCTAGTGCTACAACCTCACTCTACTACGACCCTGTAACAACCCCATCCCACATTTACCCCCTTTTATAAGCTCTCTAGGTAAACAAGACTTGAGAGTTACTATGACGTGACCCAACATCCAGGTTAAAGTTATGGAAGTGGGGTCTATTAATGGGAAACTTACTAAAGCCTCTTAGGAACACTAGATCACCTAGGTGACAGACCATAACTCCTGGTGACCAAACCCTAAGATGGAACTTATTTTTAACTAGGATCATAACCCAACAACATGCATAATCCAATGCGAGTGTAGCCGAAAGGCTCTAGCCACATGTAAAAGCCTCACTCCATGTGGTTGAATACAACATATTCCATTTCAATGCATGCGACCACAAGTTTGCACCACATTTCAGGGCTATCCTACAGGCCTCTACCCATAACATCTCGGAACTTTCTAGAATCAAGTTTAAGGTGATGAAAAGTCTATATGATAAGTACTAAGGCTAAATCTTTCTCAGAAGTTTCCAAACACATGAGAACAATTTGTGAAATACATGGTTAACATAGTAACTGTAGGTCATGAATGCATATTTATTCAATGTCTTCTTAACTTCATTAAGGAATAATCAAGAAGGATCAATTCCCTCTCAAATTAACATCAACAACACTTGTTTGCCCATGCATTCACATAAACATTTAATAAATTATGAAGTCATGGATATGATCCATAACCATAGCACATCATTAAACTAGGCCTATAATTGGAATGAATCCATGACAAACTAGTAATAAAATCAACCCAATAACTAGTACATGTGTGCAATGATCACAATAAGGAAATAACTCATATTATCATATACAAATGCCAACCAAGTTAGGGACTTCCATGTACCACTTGACCATTGATTGAGTTAAACCAAATATTTCTTTCAGCCAATCAACTCCATGCTATATTCCTATCATGAATGTGGGATCATATGGGTTAAACCAAAATAGAACCAATGAGGGCTTCCAGAGGCCAAATGACCTCAACCCTCAACCATAGTGATTTCACTTAAATCAGTCCTAAAATCACTAACACCATAAAATCTTGGATGCCTCCAACTTTCTTCACCATACCTAAAGGAATTTTGTTATCTCCACCCATCCATCAATAGTTCCAAGAGAAATCCCATGTCCGCCATTGAGCCTTGGTAATTTCCCAAGACCACCTCACTAGGATCCAAAGTTTACCAACCATCCAAAGATTTAACCAAACAAGAGCACCATGGCTATCCATGAAATGGAAAGGCAAGGCTGGAAACCATTTTCATTCTAAGAAAATCCCATGCCAATGACAAGAAGGAAACCAAATAACTAAATGTATGTTCCATGCATCCAAATCTCAACAAAGAAATCACACATCCAACTTGTTACTTGAAATGATCTTTTCTTGTAGCTACTTTTTCCAACCTTTTTCCTTGTGATCTCTTGCTTTCTTGCTTGTCCAGGTGCTTTCTCCCTCTTCTCCTAGAGATCTATTTATGAAAGTGATGAAATCTGGGACTAAAAAATGGTGTGAATTGTTTCTCTGATGCCTTTTTATTATTGATGTCTAGTCTCTTCTTTTCACTTCTCCCTTTTTCTTCATTTTCCCTCATTTTCTCTCTAATTTCCCTTGCATGCATATTTGTGTCTCTCATTTTCCTTTTCTCTGATTTTCCTTTACTTTTCATATTAAATTTCCATTTATTTCCTCTTTGCCTTTGCCAATGTCTTTGCCAACTTCCAAAGCCATTAATTAACCAAAAGTGATTCTAAATATATTTTTTTTCCCTCCATTCAGCTTGGAATACATGTCCCATGACCTTGATATTATTTTATTTACATGGAAAGTCAACCTGGGGCTATTACAATCAAAATGCAAATGATTACTTGCAAAAGTCCTCCTACTAGTTACTCTTTCCTTTTCTTGATTTCTACCCTTGATTTTTGTTGATCCAATTCCTCTTGTACCTTGCTTTCCTTGCTTGTGTCTCCTTGTGTCTTGCTTTTGTTCCTTTTTCCCAAGTGTTATCCAAGTCCTCGCTCCTTTGCTCTCCTCTTGCAGTAGTTTTCTCTCTTTCTCTTTCCAGAAATTGAATAATTCTAGAATGGTGTCTCTTCCAATTTCTTTTCTTTTTTTCCCTTTTCCTTCATTTTGCATTGGATGTGTATTATTTTACTCTTTTCTCCTTTTCTTGTCTCTTCCTCTTTGCCACCTACTAAATTGGAATTTCCTTCATTTTCTTTTATTTATTTTGCAACTTTCCACATGTCCTTGCTATCTTATAATAAATAATTTGTCATTTATTGCATTTTTCCTCTTGCCAATGCCAATGCTAATTTTCTTAGCCAATAAATAAATAATTAACCACAAGTGGTTCCTAATGTAATTTTTCCCTTCATTCAACTTGGAATATGTGTCCCGTGACCTTGGTTTTATTTTTCTTTTATATATTCCCATTTATTACATGAAATTTTTACTTGGGGTTGTTACAAACCCACCGCCTTGAAAACACCATCTTCGGTTTTCTATACAACTTATGACAAGACAAATATGCTGAGAACATGAAAAAAAAACTTCTTATTAGAAATTTATAAACAAATATCAATGCAACATTTACAATGACAAACATACTTCTTATTGGAGCTTTATAAACACATCTTGACATAATATGATACAATATTCACAATGATATATATTTATATACCTAAGCACATTTTCTTCAAACAAGAAATAAGGAAGGATATAATGCCTGCATCTCATCATCCATCTCCTATGTATCTTCATCGAGCCCATGGTGCTTCCATTATACTTTTATTTGCTCCATTTCTTATTTTTGGAGCGTGAGTTTCTTCCATTGCATGATGCATTAAGGCTTTAGATTGAACTCCCCTTTTGGTTCCACCTGTAATATAGACCAATCAATCACATGATCAACATCCTGTACATATATTTTAAGTATAGAAATGTGAAAAACATCATGGATTTTCACTGATGGAGGTAGATAAATCCTACATTCCACTAATCCAATCCTATCAAGGATCTCAAGAGGCTCTCAATACCAAGGTGCCAACTTGGCACATGACATCATCTTCAAGTATCTCTAAGTGGGCTTGATATGCAAATATACATGCTCTACAACCTAAAACTCCTTGAATACTCTATGTTGATCCACATAGATCTTATTCCTATCATGTGTTTCCTTCAAATTACTTTTTATAACCTGCATCTCCTACTCCATCTCTTACAACATTTATGATCCAATCAACACCTTGCTCACTACATCACTCTAGTTGATAGGAGTATTACAACTCCTTACATAGAGAGCCTCAAATGGACTCATCTTCAAGGATTCTTCATAGCCATTATTATAAGAAAACTCCACTATTGGAGGATACTCCTCCCACTTCCTTTGTTACTACATGACATACATCCTCAACATATCCTCAAGGATCTTGTTGATTCTTTCTTTTTGCCCATTTGTCTATGGATGAGAAGCTATATTGAAGACTAGTTTTGTCCCCAAGCTTGCACACAACTCCTTCCAAAACCTAGAAGTGAACTCGCTATCTATATCTAATATAATACTCTTGGGAACTCCATGCAACCTCACTATCTCCTTAATGAAGATTTGAGCCACTTCACTAGCTAAATTATTAGACTTCACTACAATTAAGTGAGCTACATTGCTCAACTTGTTAATCACAACCATGATGGAGTCATGTTGTCATCATGTACTTGGAAGTCATATAATGGAATCTATGGAAACGACCTCCCATTTCTATCATGAAATAAGAATAGACTTCAACAAACTAGTTGGATGCTTGCATTCAAGTTTCACATGTTGGCAATCCAATCACTTAGAAAAAAAATAAACACCCTCTTTCTTCAAATTAGGCCAATGGTAGAACTTCTTAATAGCTGTAAAATTATTATGGTATCTTAGGTGGCCTGAATACAACTTTAAATGAACTTCTCTCAAAATAAGTTTCTTCAATTCACCACTGTCAAGAAGATAGATACTACTCCTAAACCTAACGAATCCATCTACTGTGAGGTGATACTCCTCATCTTTGTCACACTCACCTCACTGCTGCAATATTTTCACCAACTGTTGGTATCTTTCATCATGTTTCCCTGCATGTATGATACACTTTCTCAAATATATCCCATAACAACTCACAACTGAAATATGATTCACCTACACTCTTCTACAGAGACCATAAGCAACCAAGTTCTCTTTGTCTTTGATGTACCTAATCTCAAAATAAAACTCACTAAGAGTAGCCAACCATCTAGCTTTCCTTATGTTCAGATTGGGTTGGTCAAACAAGTACCTTTTTCCACTACGATCACACATCAAAACAAACCTCATACTAAGGAGATAATGTATCCACATCTTCAATGCATGAATGATAGCTGCCAACTCAAGATCGTGAGTCACATAATTATGCTCATGCTCATTCATCTTCCTTGATTCATAGTAAACCACCTTCCCTTCCTCCATCAAGACTCCACCAATTTCTTCCTTGAAAGCATCTATATAAACCACAAAGTTCTTGTTAGGATCTCCAATCTGTAAAACTGGAGCATTGGTAAGAATTTGCTTCAACTAATGAAAACTAGTTGCACACTCAATAGTCCATTCAAACTTCTTTCCCTTCCTCCACAAAGATTTGATAGGATAGCTAATCTTGGAGAAGTTCCTAATGAATCTCTTATAATAACCTGCTAGTCTCATGAATGATATAGCCTCATCCACATTCTTTATAGCTAGTCACTCCATGATAGTCTTAATCTTATACTGATCCATTGGTATCCCTTCCTTGGAAACAACATGTCCCAAGTCATGAATCTGAGTCTAAAAGAATCTACACTTATTGAGTTTGGCTTACAACTTATGCTCTCTCAATAATCTCAATATTCTTCTCAGATGATCTTCATGCTCCTCCTCATTCCTTGAATATGCCAATATATCATCAACAAAGAATATCACAAACTTATCCAGGTAAGGGCACAACAAACTATTCATCATACACATGAAGGCGGTCGGAGCATTGGTAAGACCAAAATAAGCCACCAAAAACTCATAATTCCCATACCTTGTATGAAATGCAATCTTGCAGATGTCTTATTCTTTTATTTGAACCTGTTCTTGATAGCCACATTTTTTAACTCTGTATAATCAATGCATAATCTTAAAGTAATATCATTATTCCTTACAAACAACAATGGTCCTCCCCAATAAGACATACTTGGCCTTTTGTATCCCTTATCAGGCATCTCTTTAAGCTGAAACTTCAGTTACATTAACTTGGGAGCACTCATCTTGTATAGATCCTTAGATGTTGGTGTTTCTCATGGCATCAACTCAATTAGAGAAATCCACCTCTCTATGAGGATGAAACTCTAGAATCTCTTTCGAAATCACATCTTGAAACTATTGCAAGATAGGATACCTCCTCAGGACTTCATCATCCTCATCATCCTTCCCTTTTTCACTAGAAACATGTACTACAAAATAAACATTATTTCTTGCATAAATAACCATCCTCACTAATTTAGGCTTATTCTTTCCCTATAAGAATATTTTTTTCTCCATCCTCATATAGGAACTCAATGGCCTTCTCATAGAAATCCATAATTTTCTTGTGAATAAACAACCAATCCGTGCCCAAAATCTCTGACCTTCATTCCCAATTAACTATGCCTCATGAGAACTGTAAATGTGAGGCCTGCCAGCTTGATACAATGGACACGCCTTCTTGCAATGATCTCTACCAAAATCCACCACTTCAAAGGTTCTCTACCACTACCTTCATTCTTCTACTCCATAGGTTGAGACCCATGTCCTTTCTCAACTGCATTGAACTTCTTATGAGGGGCCACATTTTCCTTCTCACCTTTGTCCTGAGATCTTCCTCACTTCTTGGGGCATTTAATTTTAGCCTTCTCACTACCCTTCCAATCATGCTTGAACTCAGACTTACACTTTGACTATTCATAGGAATGCTTCAACTTCCTTATGGCTTCCTCCAATAATTGTAGCTCATCAGCCTCAATCTGATGTTTGAATGATAATGGAAATCTACTTATAAACCTTTGGATATTTGCTTTCTCATCCTTTAGATAGGGCACATATCTCAACAAATCTATAAATATGGTTATATATTTTTCATCTATCATGGAGCACATCCTGAGATCATAGAATTGTTTGGCCTTTCCATCATAATAACTCTTAGATAGGTACTTATTCCTGAAGAGTCTTTCAAACTCTTCCCAATTTAGCTCCTCTTCCCTTATTCCTCTAACATGCTTGAAATATTTCCACTAGATATCTACTTTTCCTTTGAGACTGAAAATATATACCTTGGGCTTCATATTCTCTAAGTAATCATGAAGTATGAAAAAAATCATCATTGCAAGTAGTCATGCTTCTGCATCTTCTAATTTTTTCATCCCACTATCAAAAGTATGAGGCTTGTCTTTCTTGAATTCCTCTAGAAAATACCCCTTCTCTCTCCTCCTAGAATGATGTTGGTGGTGATTCCATTGATCTCTCCTAGAAGTAAAACTAGAATAAAATCCATGCATACTAGATCTCCTCTCATGTGTATCCAAGATTCTACCCCTCTTTATTATATCATCCAGGTCCATCATGTACATTTTCTGAGACATACTTCTATAGGCTTCATTAGTTTTTACTTCCTATTATCTCCATGACTAGTCCCCAACTATCCATGCTCCTGTAAATCTAAAAGGATTTGAAGAAAACCGTGTTAACCTCGTCTTGATTCTCTTGAGATTTTATAAGCCTTTCACGTGCTTCAATCAACCTCTCATTATCTTCTTTGCAACTTATGATCTCTTCCTTAAAACTTCTCAATGAATTTGCTAGATCAGGAGAGTCTCCCTCTCCTTGCTACAGAATTGATTTTTCCCATCCCATTGATTTCTCTTTTGGCCTTCATGGGGAGTCTTAAGAACTATACTCAACCATTTTTATCTTCATATCTTGACCTACTATTTCCTGAAACATATCATTTTTAGATAAAATAAAATGCATAATCAAAATCATTACCTCAACCTACTGTTGGTGAGGCTATTTCATTTGCACAGGTCAATCCAGATTAGCATGATACATACTAATAATATAAATAACATATGAGTACATGCATGAATCAAGACACTACAATAAAATTAACAATAAAATAATTTTCATGAATGCATAATAAGCATACATATTTGCATAACAATCTTAATTTACCCCGAGGTTCAATGACGTGAACCTACTCTGATACCACTCCATAAAACCCCCCCACACATTTACCCACTTTTACAAGCTCACTAGGGTAAACACGAAATGAGAGTTACTATGCATGACCCAACCTCCAAGATTTAGTTATGGAAATGGGGTCCAATTGTCAAGCCTTACTTCATCACCCAGAGACACATGATCTCCCAAATGTACTCAAACAATTTCCACATGTGACCCTTTCTCTAAGTTGGAACCACTTTCAACCAAGATTTACTACCCAACTACACACTAACAATATTGTCAATGTGACCAGATGGCTCCAAATGCATGCATAACTCATCCTCCATGCAGTTGTGGATGAAATTTCCTCTTTTTCTGCATACAACCACAACCTTTGTTCCACATTTTTAGGGATTTCTTACAACCCAATTTCCATAATTATCCATAACTCTATCAACAATATCTATGTGTCTATATGCTCTACTCTAGGCTCTATTCTTGTTCAAAACTTATTCAAGACATGTGAATCATTTATAAAAATACTTTCTAAACATATAATCAGTAGGTCATGAATGAATAATCTCCTCATTATTTCATTAGTTACTTTAGATGTTCATCAAGAAGGCTTGATACCATCTCATACTTAGTTATAAAAACAAGGATTAGAACATGCATCCATATAGATAATTTAAGAGCTTATCAACCATGAGAAATATCTATAACAAGAGCTCTTCATATCATGAGAAATGTACCATGCATATAACCAACATTTAATCAGAATAAAACCATGATAAAATATTCACATAATCATGCATTAAAATAGAACTCATGCTCATTGATATCATTAAAGTATAACAAATAATAGCATATGCATAGTGCCAACCAAGTCAGGGACTTCCACATACCAACTGACCATATATTGGCTGAACCCAACCTTTCGTTTAGCCAATCAACCTTGTTCCTGTATCACCCTCCTGCCACATCTACCCAAGCAACCAGCCAGCTGGGGTAAACATGAGATGAGAGGATGCTATGAAATTATTCAACCTCCTAAGTTATATTAAGGAAGTGGAACTGATAGAAACATGTCATACAAACATTTAACATCAACATTAGGACCCTCAAGAACCAATCCAACCTTTCTTCCAACCAGTCCCTAGCTCGTACTGAGATTTTGGCCACTTGACCTCTGGATTCTCTCATCTACGGGCATGTCAGTGTCCAAGGACCTATGGACACTCTCACAGGCCTACAAGCCAGCATCTAGGGACTGTTTTGCACAGTGTTATGCCAACATCCATAGGATTTGAGCCACCTTTTTAGGCCAAGATCACAGGTCACTGTGCATAATTGAATCACATCTTCAGAACATTAAAATAACAAGAAAATGACATTACAAATGCAATCAATTGAATGAAACCTTGATTGGACTCCTACTAGCCATGACAGTAATTTCATCAAACATATAACGAATATGTAATCTACATGTGTAAATAATAGATCTAAGCATAAAGGTCTCATACCTAGATGAGAATCGTTAAGAAACATTGATGCCTCAACACATCAACTACCATTTCATCCATTAGGTCATAGATACATTGATCATTCATTTATAAGTAAAAACATGATGAGAGACATACCTAGCTATTATCATAAAACACATACATAACCAACATAATAGTAGCATAAATACCAGTTTAATCATAACGATTTAAACCACATATAATCCAGTATAAAACTCAAAGAAATAAAATGAGAAATAAACTCATATTGATGATGAAAAATCCGAACCTAGGATGGGACATCCACATTCCACTTGACCATAGAATGGTTGAACCAAATCTCTCTTCAACCATTCACCCTCGTTCTATATTCCAAGCATGAATGTGGTATCTCATAGAACACATCAATCCAAAACCACATAAGGCTTCCATGTGTTATCCACCGCAACCCATCAAATAGTGATTCCACCTCATGGTCGAACATCACAAAACCATCATCAGATTGGTCTCTATCCAAGCCTTCCGGGGCTTCCAGTGCATTTTTCCAACCAAGGCTTCCAGCACTAGTAACTCAACCCATAACTACCACTGGGCTTTTAGGGAATTTTTCCAACCAAGGCTTCCAAGACTAGTAACTCAACCCACCAAGGGCTTCCAAGAGTAGTAACTCAACCCAAGCTTTTACAGGGCTTCTAGAGTGTTTTTCCAACCAAGGCTTCGAAAAAGAAATAACTCAACCCAAGCTAAGGAAACAAGAGAACCAACCAAAACAAGGAAATAAACCCACAATCTCCATGGCTATCAATGAAATGGCAAGGCTAGGAAATCCATTGTCAATCCAGGCAATCCTCCATGCCAATGACAGATCATGTGTTGGTCAAGGTTGTCATTGATGTCAATATGGAATTATTGGAGATGGAAAATATTCTTGTGATGCATGAAAAACCATTTCCTGATGTTTCTCTAACCTCATGCAAACCCTAGGTCATATGTCAATAAAGATATTGGTGCAAACCCCTAAGTACATTTATTCACTAATCTCTAGAAGATGCTCATGATTCCCTAGTTCTTGTTTATTATTTAATAAAACTTAAACCTAGTCTATGCACGAATGATTCCCTAAATAATATTCATTTGACTTCATATCTTTTTCCCTAAATTCTAAACCTTCCTATAAAATTTCTAGACCCTAACCATACATTTACACTACCATACATTACCTTATGGTACGATATATTATCTTACATTAAACATTACAAACCATATTTAATAAACATATCCCATGGATCCAAATATCTTTTGAAATAGCATAAAAATTCCCTATTAACAAATTACTTCGATTAACGGAAAACTCACATGGCATACATGTTCCATACATGGCCGACATAATGTATAATTTAGGCAACATGGTGTACAAACATGGCATACATGTTCCTATATGGCAGAAAAAATGTATAATGCAACCAGCATGGTGTAAAACATTACTCACATGACAAATAGGGTCTTTTGCATAGACCTTTTTAATAGGATCCATCTTTCACAGAGGTAATGCATGTCTGATACATCACCTAGCAGACCAATATTTGATATGTCCTCTTCAAGTTGTCGTGCTGACAATAAAGGATACTATGAAACTGCAGGTCAAAAAAAATGGGGGACACCAAGTTTACGTATTTAAATATCTCTCTTCACATGTTGACTTCCTCCTTCCAAATACCTCTTGTCGGCTCATCTTTAAAAGCCAATGGACATGTCCCTTAAAGAATGAAAAAAAATTCTATAAATAAAAGTTCAAACTCTTCATTTTTATTATCAATTTGAAAAAGACATACACAGAACAACGAGGCGTTCACATATCGTGAATTGAGGTGGCTAAGGAAGACTTCAAGGCATATTGTTTGTGCTAATCATATTATAGTCAGCTTGGAAAACTCAGACTTGAAACAATCAATTGTGGAAGACGTGAAGATAGTCACATATAACGGTGCAATTATTTTGGCACACAGAATAGTCTTAACATAGCTCAATAGATCTCTAGTGAATTCACAAGTGAACAATCACCTCTCAAATGATAGTTATGTACCTTATTATAGAGGCTCAGATTGCAGCCCACGTTGGAGATTAGAAGCTCGGACCAGTAATGAACTTGTGAAGGGTTTTGTGGCTCATTTCAGAAGATTGATTAGTAATCCTTTTTGAGGCTTGAGTCATATCGAAAATAAGTGTGGACAATCACATTGGAAACTCAGACTAGTGACATATGAAGTCTTAAACATATCTCTCAAGGAGCTCACAGTTTGTGAAGGATAGTCTAGCCCAAAATTCGGTCTTCTAGAGTGATCGTACTTCAACATACACATCATTGCTTGGAGTAGGCACCATTGATTTTGGAAGCTAGTTTTGAGGATTATTTTGGGGAAATCCTTGAAGCTACTTTGAAATGAATCTTGAAGTGAATTTTGAGAAAGTTTAGAAGGATTTTTAGAATCATCCTTGAGTGTATCTTTGGATACATCTTGAAGAAGCCTTGAAGCACAGTTTGTAATAGTCCTTGTACTTGGAGACTTTAACTTAAATGTTTCTTTAGAAACTATCCTAAGCATCTAGCATACTTGTTGATGTCTAGTTTTAAAATCTTGTAATCACTTGTTTACTTATGAATACTTGTGAAGGCTTCGTAAGACTTGTTCATTTGTGAAGATTAGTGAAGAACTATTGACTTGTGAAGCATTATTGAAGTTTTGGATCATTCCTCTAATAAGCCTTCATTTACTTGAATAGTTCTTGGGGAAACGCACGGAAGACATCTTAAGGAATTATTCAGGACATCTGAAGATATCTTGCAACTAATCTTGGAGTTTTTATTGGAGACCATGATCCATTGAAGTCATCATGGGGTGACCTTGGAGATCTAGTTGAGTATGATGAAGAGCAATGGTGAAAACTTCAAGGTGATCAAGGTTGTTATTGATGATGTAACGTGGAGACCAAAGTGAAGTCTAAGAAAAGTTTGATCAGATTCCTCAAGAAAGAATGTTGGAGCCTAAACCAGATATAGGGTTGAATCCCTTGAGGTTGGTGCCTCAAAATTGACAAGGTTGGAGCCTGGGAAGTCCAAGTTAGTGCTTAGAAAAATACAGGTTGGAGTTTGGGAGATTAAATATTAGAGTCTTCATCTAAGGTCAGAGCCCTATAATATTATTACACTTGAGTTATTGTAAAGAAGAGATTAATAAAAGTATTTCTTTTATTATTGTTCATTTTGTGTTCTAAATACAAGTGATATAACTAGTAAAAATAACAATTGAAAAGAAATATTGATTCAGCCCCGCCTCCCCAAGTATTTCCAACAATTGGAACCAAAGCCAATACCTTCACTCAAAGCCTAACAACTTGAAGGTTGATCGTTAGAACAGAAATTGAAAATCCAACGAAGAAAACCTTGAATCCTTCTAAAGATGTCTCTTCCTCAACCATGAAAAATGAAGACAATAAATTTGGGAAAGTTCCAATGTTCAATGGAAATTTTGATGTATGGAAGGTAAGAAAGAGAAATTTCTTAATGGCTCAAGGCATTGAAGTATGGGAATCAGTGATTACTAATAGCATGATGGACGAAGAATCTAAGGAGTACAATGCAAGAGAGATGAAGGACATTTTGAATGGGCTACTAGATTCTATAAAGGCCAATTTGGAGAAATGTTTGTTAGTAGAAGATATATGGGACAAACTTCATGACCTTCACTTAAAAGGGGAATTGATGATGGTCTCTAGTCAAGAAGATGATGGAAAGCAAGAAGGAAATCCAGAACCCATCAAGGAAGCTGAAAATAAGGGTGATGACATCAAGGCCATAAAATACCTAGAAGAAGAAGAAAGTAAAGAAGGCTTTGAAGAATATCTCCTAACTAAACTTATGACTTCCATGGAAGAAATTAACAAATTGAAAAAGGAAAATGAGGAAATTAATAAGAAAGCACAAGATGGTGACCAGGACACGAAAAGGAAGGAAGTTGATCTTTTTAAGCTTCAAGTACAAGAAATAGATGATGAGATCACCAAGATTAAGGAGGAATTTAATCAAAACAAAAGAAAGAATCATGAAGAAGTCATATCCATGAAAAATAAATTGGATAAGGCAAAGAAAATGGAAGAAACTCTGTCAAGCCAGCTTGAACAAAGACTCAAGAGTTTAAACAAAATTGAAGTAGAGATGTATCAATACAAGGAAGAGATCTCCTCCCTTAGATCTCAACTAGAAGAAGCAAGGAAACAAGCACAAGCATCTGAGAAGGTGATGGAAGCTTTGGCATTCATAGAAGGACAAGTTGATGAAGAAGAAAAGGATAGAAACACAATGACATGCCAACCAAAAGAAAAGGATGATGGCATCAAGAAGTTAAGATCAGAAATCACTTCTATTAAGGCCCAATCATGTGAAGCAACCAAGATGAAGGAATAAATGGAGATCATACTATTAAATAAGGATGAAGAATGAAAGAAAATGAAGGAAGAAATTGTCTTTATTAAAAAGGAAGTTGAATTATTGAATAATAAATTTAACTGTTCTTAAACCCTAGATAACATCCTAAGTCATCAAATGTATCCCCTTGATAAATTAGGTCTTGGCTATGTTGGGTTGTGTTATATTCTTTCCACTACTAGCCCATGTAGTTAATTGGGGGGTTAGAGGGGGGCAGGAGCCCACCCTTCATTGTGTCGATTACATAGCGGGGGGGTCACAGAGGATTTGAGGGGTGTAGGTAACCCCATTCTATGAGGTCTGGGGCAATGCCTCAGAAATTTTTGGTTTTGGAACCTATGTTAGGTTGGGCAGAACCACGTATGGTTTTGTGCATGATTTTCGCACACGTTTTTGGACGCGATGGTTTTTAGTCCATGGTTTTGGACACGATGGTTTTCGATCCATGGTATTGGATGCTTCAGAATTTATAAATATGTATTATAACATTGAAAGGAACATAATGAAAAATCAAGCTAGTAGTCTCGATTTTGGGATCTAGGGGAAAATATTTTTGTATATGTGTTTTATGTGTTATGCTCTCACATTGTTTATTTTATTTTTTTTAGAATTCGTATGTAGGTAATTTCTGTACGGGGTTAAAAATTACATTTGGTATCAGAGCTCTTTTGGCTTCAAGGGGATGCCTTTGTTGCTGAGGGATTTCGCTCGGGCTTGTCGTAGACCCTGTTCAGTGGGATATTTGCGAGATAGGTTATGGTTGTGAAAGAAGATGGCAAGTAGTGGAAAGATAGAGATCGATAAATTTAATGGTCAGAGTTTTGAGTTGTGGAAGCTCAGGATGGAGGATCTGTTGGTGAATAAAGATCAATGGATCATGGTAGATCCGGGTACTAAACCAAGGGGAGTGTCTGATGAAGAGTGGAAGAAGTTGGATTGGAAGGCAAAACGCGTAATACGATTTTGTGTCTCAGATTTAGTATTGTTGAATGTATCAGGGGAAGCTACAATGAAGGCTTTATGGGACAAGTTAGGGACTTTGTACCAATCTAAGTCTCTAGTGAATAAACTGTTCCTACGGAAAAAGTTGTATAACCTGAGGATGAAAGATGGAGACTCGGTGATAGATCATCTAAATGCATTTAATAATGTGGTAAGTCAGTTAGGATCGATTGATATTAAAATTTCAGATGAAAATAAGTGCATTAGTTTGATGTGTTCTCTACTAGATTCGTGGGATAGTCTAGTTATTGCAATAGGTAGCAATGCAACTACTTTGCAGTTTGATGAAATAGTCTCATCCTTGCTGACAGAGGAGCTGAGATGGAAAAATATGGAGAGCCAGAATGGCAATGCCTTGTCTATATGAGGACGTTCCTAGAACAGAAACAAAAATAAGTCATTGAATGGGAGATCTAAATCGCCAAGAAAACATGTAAAGGTGGTGTGCTGGAAATGCGGAAAGGAAGAGCACTACAAAAGGGACTGTAAATTTAAATCTCCTGATAAAGGAAAGGGATCTGATGATTCTCCTTCTGCAGAGGAAAAAACCACCTCGAATGAAGGTGGGTATGTGTACTTGGCTTCTTCAACTACACATGTAGATCATGAGGCATGGTTTATTGACTCAAGTGCATCCTTTCACTTCACTCCCCATAGAGAGTGGTTCTGTGAGTATGAGAAATATGATGGTGGTGATGTATTCTTAGGGGATGACAGGAAGGTTAGAATTGTTGGTCGCGGAAAAGTAAAGTTGAAGTTGCAAGGTGGAAGGGTTAGAACACTTCCGGGTGTTCTGCATATTCCTGCATTGGCTAGAAATCTGATTTCTGTAAGAAGGTTGGATGATCCAGGTGTAAAAATGTGTTCGAGAAGGATACCTGCAAGATGGTTCGGGGAGCACTCGTATTGATGCAGGGAGTTCAGATTGGAACTCTTTACAAGATTCAAGGTAGCACAGTTATTGATGGGTGCAATAGCTCTGTGGTTCCTGAAAGTGGAGCAGAAAATCTAATGGTCTCTGGAGAGAAGACCATGTTGTGGAATCAAAGGCTTGGACATATTGGAGAGAAGGGCCTTCGAATACTTCATG